>VCHN02000673.1:0-32162 GCA_007115665.2 Sequoiadendron giganteum
GTCTACACGACGTGCTACCGTCCCTTACAGATTCCTGCATTTGAAGTTCACAGAGGCATTACACACCTGATTGGGGTCGAATTGTAATATCTCTCTTTGACCAACCGACCCTGAAAGTGGCCTATTCTTCTCATCCCACCTTCAAAAACATTCTTTATTCATTTATTTGGTCCTATTGAATCATCTACACATTGGATCACTTCATTTCTTCACTCTCAAGCAACATTCCAATCTTCCATTGTGAGCATTGCAGTAGCTTTGAAGCTCCATCAACTCTACATTGCAAGTGTGAGGCAAGCCATAGAAGTGTGGGCTTGGAGTCTTGTGAGACGTCCCTTCATCACCATTGCGACTGTGGTGACTTTGTCGAGTCCATTCCTTATATTCTCCTTCCATTGGCTAGTGAGATTTTGGGTGGAGGTGGTAACACTTCACTCCTCTCCTTTGTGATTTTATTGAGTAGCATAGTATTGTTTTGTAGTGTTCATTGCAATCTTTACTTTCTACTTTCTTTATCACATATTTCACTCCGTTGCTATCTGGATTTTCGTGGAGGTGGAAACACCAAAATGGGAATCTGACTGAGGCAAACCCCTATACAACCCCAATAATTTTACCCTTCTTGTTTGTGTGAGGTGGACGTACACGTGGAGCTAGCTGGTGAACTATCACTTTTGTGAGATTGTCTTCGTCACCCTAGCTTTTATCTATTTGCTTTATCATCTTCGTCTTTACTTTATGTACCTTCTCATTCTATTCTTCCCGTCTCAATTAACTAGCTAGGCTATCAATAGGTCTTTTGGCAATTTTTGTTGTACTTGGTGTTTTTTGGTCGTACGGATGCCAACGTGCTGCACTATCATCCTAGAACAACGTTGTTGTCCTCAGACAAAGAGTTGCTTGAGGTACAGTACCAACTCCAAAAACCAACTTGCCTAGCCCAAACCTAAAAATCAAATCTATAGAATGACAAAAGTACTACATAGTGCTCTTCATTCTCGACCCTCTTCCTAAAAAATCCTTTAGAGTGAGGTAAGTTAGGGTAGCCCTCCGCTCTCAACTCTCCATGACCTAGAGCCTTGATGTGGTTGGTCCCCCTCTCTTACATTTTTGGTGAACACAACATGAACCATTTTGGTTCCATTTAGCAGTGTTGAAAGCTCCTTTCCTCTTTTTCTAAGAGTGTTGTAAATGTGAGTGTTGTGAGGCTTTTCACCTTACAACCCAACCTGTGACCCCTAGTAGGCATAGTTGGAAGGTTTCATAAGTGTTGTGTAACATAGCCTTAGCTGGGTCACTGTCCAATCACGAACCTTTGGGGGGCTTTATGAGAGTTTCATTTAATGTGCATGATGGCCTCTTTCTTGCATCTGCCCATCCCCTCTACACAACTTATGAGTAGTGGTCCAGGTTTAACCTTCACCACACAAGACTTGCCAATGGGTTTTAATAAAGAACCATCTCCTCTTTATATCCCTACGTGAATCAATGGAAACACCGTAGTAGGTGTTCTTGTTGACCCGACGTGCCAATTAAATATTATAACCGAGGAGATTATGTTAATCAACTTCTTACATAAAGATGGGTACAACACACTTGCGAGAACCATCCATACACATTGCAAACTTTCTATACCTCCCCTTGGTAGCATTTTTCTATCGGTCCTTGTTGGACCTAACTTTGTAAACTTGTTGTTTGACATAATCCCAAGGTTTGAACTCTTTAGAGTGAAGCTGGGAATCCCTTGGCTAGTAGCTATGAATGCAGTTCCCTCGATTGTGCATAAGTGTCTGAAGCTTATCCATGAGGGTTTCATGCATGTGATTCATGACACTAGCTATAAGCCACCAGTTGCGTGTGATAGCTATTCCTTAGATCACTTTTGGCCTGCACCCATTGGTCCCCTTCCACCTAAGAAGACCTCTTGTACCTGACATATCAGAAGTATAAGAAGGGGCACTTAATGTATAAGGTGGGGTACCCTCCATCTCCTTATGTTGTCTCACATAGGGCCTGTTTAAAATATGATAGTGATGTCGCTAAGGCATGGAGAAGGGAAGAAGAGAAGCGCTCTCAAGGTTCCTCTTCTTCCTCTTCCGCTATCCATCCTGACGCTTCCTCTCGCTCTATTATGGAAATATCAAATTATGTTTCACATTTGCAAAAGAATCCTATGGTGCCCACTTGGCGAAAGCCCAAGTGTCTTGTGTTTGAGCTTCTTGTTCTTCCCATAGAGCCTAGGACCATTTGATATGGTAGAAGGAAGGGTCCCTGAGGGGAATCCTCTATGTCTCTGCCTTTGCAGCCTCCCACCGCTCCTGCTCCTAAAGTAGTAAATGAGAAGAGGCCTGCCACTGAGGTGCTCGAGTTGACTCCCCTTGTTGTCTCTCAACCACTTCCTCCTGCTCCCATTCAGGAGTCTATTCTTCTACTAGAAACGGCTATGATGGACACCCCCATGGATGAACAAGAGTCTTTTGTCTCTTTGCAGCTCCTAGCCTATAGCTCAAAGAGTCATAGAAACCGCCTTGTGTGTGAGTGTAAGTGTCGATGAAAGGCTTTGGTAACTGAGCAGGCCACTTTGTAAAAGAATGAGGGGGAGTTGACCGCCCCAATTTCAGGGCCTCCTACTGTGTCCTCCTCTCTCCTCCCCTTTGATTTCGTTCAACATGACTCTATTTTGCTTCTGACTCTCATGATGATTGCAAGTGCGCCTGACCCTAAAAAGGTGCAATTTTTTATCGCTCCTTCGGTTGAGCCACCTCTTTTGGTGTCCCTTTTGAACATCCCACCATTCCCAAAACCCATGGACATGTCAAACACTTCGGTGGTGTCCACCATGATTTTCTTCTCCTCACCCGTGCCTCTCACCTCATTTGTGGGAATTTCACCTCCTCCAATGAAGCAGAAAGCAGAGGCTAGCCCTTCTAGCAATGGGGGTCGAAAGAGGAGTCCACCCTCTTCAAGGGGTGGTCTTGCATTAACATGCATCATCCTAGTGACAGAGCTAGCTCTTGTATTTCTTGATTTTATCACCACTCTTGAGTTGCTTGGTGAGCCCAGTGGTTAATCTTGAACCCTGCCTTCCCCATAAATTGAGGTAACACATGGCACTCCCATGAAGTGCATGCTCAATTCTCTAGATGAGGTCCCAGCCATGTCGGTGATATTCATAAAATCGCTGACCATAGCTCCACAAGAGCCTAGCGAAGAAGACCTTGCAGGGCCTTCTTCCTTAGCCCTTGTTGTGGGAGTGTTGAAAGATCCTCCCCTTAATATTCTACCACTACAGGCTCATCCACCTTCCCCTTATAGTGATCTAGATTGGGAAGCAAACAACCTCTTGGTCGATGAGTGTTAGGGGGAGGCCTCTTCTTTATCTTTAGATTAGACGCATGTTTTTTGTGATGTGTTTCCTCGTGCTTGTGTTATATGTTCCTAGGTGACCCTTGTCACCCTTGTAGGTGCTTAGATACATGAGTGATTTTGTGTCATAAACCTTCTTCTATCTATATTATCATTCTTCCATGTTTGTGTCTTGATTTTTGACAAATTGGGGACAATGCAAAGCGTTGGGGGCATTTAGGCTTCCCTTCCATGTTGACCTAATTTTTTGTTTTTCACTTTGTTTTCTATGCATTCCTCTTGATTTGGTGGGGATTAATGATCCTTCACTTTGCACCATGGTTACCTATTATTTATATAAGCATGAGTAGATCTGACATCACGAAACTAGATCACCTTGTCTCTTGTTTTTTCTTTCTCTTTTCTTTGCTTGAGTTGTGATTTTGTGGTGCCTATGTGTTGTCCCTAATGTGTGTGACAACATCGCCATGGTGACATCTTGCTATGTCCCACAGGCCACAACAACACTTTTTCATTCTTTTTTTTCTCTCCTTAGGCTATCATGTGCCTCTACGTTCAACACACACCACCCTAAGTGGGGGCTATCATGTCAACCTCAAATTTTTAGAAAACAAATTCATTGCTAATGAATCTTTTCTCAAAAATCTTTAAACTTTTTCAAAAATCGTATTCTCAACTTGGACTCTCAATGAAACATGTTTCATTCATCATGGGTTCGCAAAGAAATAACTTGAGAACTTTCCTTTGAGGAGGGATAAACTTTTTTCCTATGGGAGAAGCCTCGACCTTCCCCTCGTGAGGGGGAATTTTCTTCCTTTCAAATTCCTTGATGAAGTGAACATCTTTCGAAAGGATCCCTTGATGTTGAATTAATTTGCGAAAAGAATTCTTACACTTTCAAACAACGTGTCCCTTGAGTGGACCCCTCTTCTTTTGAAGGGTTCTTGAGGGACCCCTTTGAAAGCTTTTCAACTTGTTGACTATCTACGTGACTGTCTGCTTGTTTTCTTGCATGGTTGCTTTGTGTTCTTTGACATGTTTTATCTACGGGTTAACATGTTGCTTTGTAGGTGTGCCTATGAAGTCACTTCCCAGTCTGACTCTACATATTCCCCTTCCATGGGTGTCCTTCACGAGAGAGAACTTGGGGGATGCCTCCTTGCAAGTCTGTGGGCCTGTAAGGGGCTTACTTCATTGGGCTTCCTTCATGAGAGAGAAATTTGAGGTTGCCTTCTTATAGGTCTACGAACCTATGAGACACTTACATCCTACGAGTTTTTTCCATCGTTGGTCTAAGGGTCTTTGATGTACTTTGTACAACTTCATAGATTTGTCGGGCTATGGAGTCCTTTTGTTTGAAACTCCCTAGGGAGAGTACCTATGGAGTCCTTTGTCTGCCCTTTGCTTTTGAGTTCACCATATCGCGGTCTGCTTCCTCAATGGTTCAAGTATACATTTATAACTTTTCAATCTACTTTATTGAGTGCTCATCGATACTTGTGCTCGCTAAAGTGGGAGAAAAATGTATAGGAGCGAATTTGCACCCCCTAGACAAATTCCCCTTTCACATACCCTCACCTTAGAAAATCATTTTGAAGGTGAAATTCCACATCAACTACCTGCCTTCCATCCACTTGGAATTTGTCTTGTGTGTCAGTGAGATAATATTTGTCAAGGACACAAGTGTGATGCATAGACGTCTATGCGGTGTGCTACCATCCCTAACGGATTCTTATATCTGAAGTTGGAAAAGGAATTACACACTCGATTGGGTTGAGTTGTAACATCCCTCTTTGACCAACCAACCCTAAAAATGACCTATTATTCTCATCCCACCTTCAAAACACATGCTTTATTCATTCATTTGGTCCTCTTGAATCATCTACACATTGGATCACTTCATTTCCTTTTCTCTCAAGAAACATTCCAATCTTCCATTATGAGCATTGCAGTAGATTTGAATCTCCATCAACTCCAGATTGCAAGTGTGAGGCAAACCATATAAGTGTGGACTTGGAGTCTTGCGAGACCTCCCTTCATCACCGTTGCAATTGCGGTGACTTTGCCGAGTCCATTCCTTGAATTCTCCTTCCATTGGCTAGTGAGATTTTGGGTGGAGGTGGTAATGCTTCATTCCTCTCCTTTGTGATTTTATTGAGTAGCATAATATTTTATGTAGTGTTCATTGCAATCTTTACTTTCTACTTTCTTTATCACATATTCTACTATGTTTCTATTTGGATGTCTGTGGTGGTGGAAACACCAAAATGAGGGTCTGACTGAGGCAGACCCCTATATAGCCCCAACAATTTTCCCCTTCTTATTTGTGCATAGGTGGACGTACGCATGGAACTAGCTGGTGAACTGGTGCTTTTATGAGATTATATTCATCACCCTAGCTTTTATCTATCTTCTTTATCATCTTTGTCTTTACTTTTTGTACCTTCTAATTTTATTTTTCCTGTCTCAATCAACTAGCTAGGCTATTAGTAGGTCTTTTGGTGGTTTTTGTTGTACTCGGTGTTTTCTAGCCGTACGGATGCCAACACGCCAAAGAGACACTAGCGTGCAACACTATCGTCCTAGAACCGCGTTGTCATCCTTGAACAAAGAGTTGTCTGAGGTATAGTACCGACTCCAAAAACCAACTCACTTAGCCCAAACCTGAAATTTGAATCTATAGAGTGACAAAAGTACTACATATTTCTCTCCATTCTTGATCCTCTTCCTAAAACACCCTTTAGAGTGAGGTAAGTTAGGGCAACCCTCCACTTTCAACTCTTTGTGACCTAGAGCCTTGACATGGTTGGTCCCCTTCTCTTACATTTATAAATAAGGGTGGACATTGCAACAACCTTAATCCTAATTATGAGATTATCTTAATCAATTTTTAGCTTTGGTAGGATTTTAGAATTTATAATATTGTTGTGCCTCCCTTGCATTCCCCACACACTCACTTCCCACTCGCTTCCCTTTCACAAGTCTTCAAACTTATGTTTCCTCATTCGCTTAGCACCCTAAGTCCTTAACCTTGCTTCTACACCAACACAGTCCTCTTTAAACCCTCAATAGTTTGTTATGATGATCCACATATACAAAAGTGTCAATGGGGTAACCCCACCCCTAAAACCTCATAATCCTACCATATTTATCTTGTTAACATATGAATGCTTGGATCTCCTCAGTATTGCATCCAAGCACTCAAGAATCTCATTCCCCAAACCCCCAACATTAAGATTTTAGACTATTCTTTGCTCGACCTTTGGGCAAACATTTCTCTAGATACCTACCTTTAAACTTATACCTTTTCACAAATTCTTGTTATTCAAAATAAAGGTTTCAGCTATCACCTCATTTACCCAAGGATATTATTAATGGCCTCAAATTTGAACGTGACAAAATGACAGGAAACTTTTGGCCCATTATTTGATTCGAGGAAAAAAACCCTTGGGTTCTAAAGATTAGTGGATAAAACCCCATTGGTTTCCTATAATTTGGAGGATGAAACCCATTTGGATTCTTGAGGGAAACTTCATATGAAGGCTACTTATGTGCTTCAAGTTGGATACTTTTATTAGTTGGAAATATTTCATGCATTTGGGTATTTTCCATAATACATTTGTAATTGTTGTAGAAGTCCAATCTTTGCAATTGTTTGCATCAAAATTGTATTTGAATGGCATATTTGAATAATATATTTATTTTTAGGTATTATGACATATGAAATTCAATTATGTGTGTTGTGAAGCTTTCAAATATGAGTATGCTACTCTACTAATTTTTGTGGAAATTTTGTATCTAAGTATTTTTATGAATGTTTTGACTAAGGGAAATTATAATGGTATCAAAACTTTGATCTTGCTAGCTTAAAGGGTAATCCAAGAGGTGGATGCATCCTAATAAAAAATAGATCTAGACATTGTTAGGAATTAGTGTTCACATGGGTTAGAATGTGTGAGGTAAAGTGACAACTCACGCATTTGTTATGAATGTTGGGAATATTATTCCTGTAGTTGTTAGTATTGTTTGTGTGTTTATATTGAGTTGTTAAAGCAACTCAATATATTTAGGTAATTTGTTTAGGGAGTTTCCTATAAAATTGGATGTGAGAAATCTTATAAATATGTAGGGGAGAGGAGCCGATACGTAGGCGGGGGCCCAAACGTGCGATGGGACATGCGCTCATTGGGGCCCACACATATACATCGATCCTCCACAACATAAGCTTACTTTCATCCATAGATAGGCTTGATCACATCAAACATAAATTAGATATAAAATGCACACAAGTTAGCATTAATTCAAAAACTTAACAAGTACACGCTCGCAGCCAAACATGATGAAGTGTATCCAACTTGTATCTGACATATAACAAGTACCATTCCGACATGGAATAAAAACAGCCCAAACATTAAGACATGCACCCTTCCCCGTAAACTATTAAACCCAACTTTCACACCAATGCAGGCATCACTTTCACATTAGTCACAACTACAAAAAATAAACAAGGTGCCAAGTCAACAACTTTGAAACACATCCGACCCATCTTTGACCAACTGGCGAACCCATTACAAGATTGTTTCCCATCGTAGCATAACCAAACCAACATGCAAATGCATTCGCCTGTCCCGTCTACCATGAGATCTACAACACATATCACCTTCAATCTGTCCCATCTTGCCAAGTAGGGTGCGCACGTAGTGGAGCCAAACGCAAATATCCCACCTGCATCCATTTAACACTCCTGTAAGGCCGCCATAATGAAAACAAAAACATGGAAAAAATTTCAAACAATCCACCAAACCAATCAAGTCAAGAATTAAAGGCTGAAATCAATCAAATCTCCAATTCATACGAAACAAAACTCAAATTCAAAAGACGACAACAATTTATTTCACCACACCAAACAACCATCAATCAAATTCAAATAATTCCCAATTCAAATAGTCGTGAAAACCAACAAGTATTTAGTTATTTTGCAGTGAGCGACATAAGAAAAGGAGGAGTGACAAGCACATAATTGAACAAACTAACATCAAGGGGAGGCAACAACTCAGATTCCAGAGCACCAACATCCATATTGTACTAGGTTTTCCTTTTCACACTTGTTCTTCATTACAGCCATTAACAACACCCATATTGATCTTCATTACACCCATTATTCTCATATTATATGTTTCTTTATGTATCGGTAGGGTTTATATTGCAAATATTGCAGTCATAGGTTAGCATATGTGTTCCATAGGGTTTATAATGCATATATTACAGTCATGGTTTACCATTTAAGGCTTTCCCTAGGGTTTATATTGCAAATATTATAGTCATAGTTTACCATCTCTGTTTCCCTAGGGTTTATATTGAAAATGTTACAGTCATAGTTTAGCCTTTTTGTTTCAGTAGGGTTTATATTACAAATATTACACTCATAGTTTAACATTTCTGTTTGATAGGTTATGCATTATCATTCACTCTGCTTTTCATGTGTCTCAATGGTTTTGTGTTATCATTCACTCTGCTTATCGTAGTCTCACATCATAGTCTCATAGGTTCTGCATTATCGTTTCTATGTTACATATTGGTCATGGTTTACCATTTCTGTTTCAATGGTCTTGCATTATCATTTACTCTAATTATCTTATTCTCATAGGTTCTGCATTATCATTCACTCTAGTTATATTATTCTCATAAGTTCTACATTATCATTGACTCTGCTTAGCATAATCTCACCAGTTCTGCATTATCATTTAGTTTAGTTATCTTCTTCTTCTTTCAGTTCTACATTGTCATTCACTCTGGATATCTTATTCTCATATCTTCTGCATTATCAGTCTCTAATGTTTCTGTTGTTCAAACATGAGTGTGGTTTTCACTTTGCTGTGCATGAGAATGTTAATGTTGTAAATGCTTAAGAGATATGAGATGTTCTTAAACTCTAACTCCCTTGCATAGCTTGTAATTTTGTGCTTCTTACTCCTCTACTTCCTTATGTCACTCACTCCAGAATAGATAACTAAAGATAACAAACTCCTGTTACAAAAGATAATCTCAATTGAAATGCAAGAAACTAAAAAGATAACACATTTACAAACTAAATAATCTTCTGTTCAAGCATCACTCTCTTCATACATATAAAGATAACTGTCAAAGTATTTGTGTTTCATAGTTTACCATTTATCTTTCCTAGGTTCTGCATTATCATTTACTTTGGTTATCATATTCTCATATATTCTGCATCACAAACTAAATAATCCTCTGTTCAAGCATCTCTCTCTTCATACATATAAAGATAACTGTTAAAACATTTGTGTTTCATAGTTTACCATTTATCTTTCCTAGGTTTTGCATTATCATTTACTCTGGTTATCATATTCTCATATGTTCTGCATCACAAACTAAAAGATAACACATACACAAACTAAATAATCTTTTGTTCAAGCATCTCTCTCTTCATACATATAAAGATAACTGTTAAAGCATTTGTGTTTCATAGTTTACCATTTATCTTTCCTAGGTTCTGCATTATCATTTACTCTGGTTATCATATTCTCATATGTCGTGCATCACAAACTAATTATTCTTCTATTCAAGCATCACAACACTCTCTTCATACATATATTGATGTATTTTATAGTTTACCATTTATGTTTCATAGGTTATGCATTATTATTGACTCTGCTTATCATATTCTCATATGTTTTGCATTACAAAGTGATTGTTTTTCTGTTCAAGCATCACTATTTTGATTCTAATTATTCTATGTAGATGGCCAAGGGCAATGCAGTGGTGACCCGTACTGGGAACAAAAAAAAGAAAAGAGCCACGACAAGGTTGCCTGCCAAGAAACAAGGATGCAGATTCCCCCCTGAAATAGATCATGTTGCACAAGTAGATGAGGTTTCTACTCCTCAAATACCGTAGATTGAGGTTACTACACCTCAAATACCGCAAAAGGTAAAACAAATACAAAAGCTGTGGTATGAGGATGACATGAAAAGGGCACTCTATGACGTTGAAGAGAATGACATGTTGATAAGGGGGGCTTCCAAAAAGTGGTCAATCCCAACAGCCACACTGCCCAAATGGCTAGGGGGTCTAACAACAACTTCCAAGAAAGGTCTACCAACATTCCTCACAGAAGAGGAAGAAAATCGCATTGTGGAATGGTGCGAGCAAATGGCTAATATTGGTCATGGTCTTGAGATAGTCAATATTAAGTCTAAGGTTGCTCAAATATGTCAAAATAGGCCAAACCCTTTCACCAATGGCTTCCCAGGGAAGTCCTGGTGGACAAGCTTCAAGCACAGACATCCTCAACTCGCATTACGAACTGCTGAAGGCCTAGACAAAGATAGGGCATTCAATCTTAGACCTGATGTTGTAGATGCATTCTACAAAACACTGTCTGCAGCATATAAAGCCATGCCATATGGTCCTGATCACATATGGAATTGTGATGAAACTGGCATCCAAGCAGGCAAAAATGGGTCCATGAAGGTGCTCGCAAGAAAAGGTAGTAGGAATGTCTCTTACATTATCCCAAAGAGCCGTGAATGGATAACCATTCTATGTTGTGTCAATGCTGCCGGGCAGAGCATTCCAGGATTCTACTTGTTCAAGGGGAGTGCGAACATAGATAATTACATCATAGATTGTGAACCAAGTGCTTGCATGGTAGCCCAGCCACATGCATGGATGACCAAAGAATTGTTCATAGATTGGTTGACCCACTTCAAAACCTCGATTCCAGGTGGTGTCTCACCCACGAACAGGGTATTGCTGATCTTTGACAGCCATGGAAGCCACGTAGCACTCGAAACCATCCAGGAAGCAAGAGATATCAGTATAGATTTGTTAACATTGCCATCACACACATCACATAAGCTAAAACCTTTGGATGTGAGTGTGTTTGCACCTTTCAAAGCTTACTTCAAATCAAAACGTGCAGAATTTTTGTCAAGGTTTCCAAACATTGAAGTGAGGAGGAGAGAACTTGCAATGTTAGGTAGCAAAGCAATGAAAAGAGCTTTGACAGTTGACAACATCAAGGCTGGGTTTAAAAGGACTGGTATATGGTTGCTGAATCTCGATGCACTTGTCAACGACATGCATCGCAGTGAGACATTTGTGGTCAACGAGGATGCTGACGCAGTTGAAAACATTCTTAGCCTTTTTGGACTTGGTGTGTCAAGTGATGATGTCATAGTATTGTAGTCCACTCTTCCAGATGGACACATGTAGCCTACAACAGAAACACAACACTCACCTGATACATGTCCTACTGAATCAGTTGCACAAGTGGTGGTTAATGAACACACCCATCCCATGGTGGACAAGGCCGTTGATCAATTCAGCGAAAGTTTAGATTTTCCATCACAACGAAGCCAACCATCTTGGTTGGTTGAGGGAGCAATGAACTTGGGCATTGATTTGGAAGTCCCAAAACAACAAGATACCTATACTTTTCCATCACCACCACCAGAAATTGACCTTTCTCAAGTTGTCCATTACTATGCTCCTTCTTGCAATTCAGATTTACAAGCCAATGAAGATGTACCATAGGGCTCACAGGTAGTCGAGGAGGTCATTGACAAACAGTCAGATGGGACACAAGAAACACAAACAATTCCGCACATCAACAAGTTCCTCAAGTTGCCTGTGCACACTGTCCGTCAAATGAAATCCAAAGCAGGTGCAATTCGGATCAGTAGACAGTCTCAATTGTTGACAACAGATGACTACATGAGGCTATTAATGGAGCAAGAGCAAAGGAAGAAAGAGGTGGAGGAGATAAAATCAAGAAAGAGACAACAAAATGTAGAGAAAAGGGAAGCAAGAATTGTGGCAGCAGAGTTGAAGGAGAATGCCAAAATTGAGAAGGACATACCGCGAAAAGAAAAGAGCAGCAAAAATTACAACAAAAAAAGGATAGAGATGAAAAAAAGGAGCAAGAGAGGCTTCACAAGGAACATGACCGAAAGGAAAAAGAGATTGAGGAGGCAGAGAGGGCTTTACAGAGAGAGAGGTGGTTAAGAAACACTTTTAATCCGTTATCTCAAAGTAATGGAGCCTTCTGTGATATTCTCAACATTAATATCCCTCAGTTCTCCACGGTAATGAATTATTCAAGCCTCTCCCAATTTGACTTCAGGGGCAGTCAATATCCATATCAATTTGGCACTCGGGATGTACAAATGTCTTCACCACCACCCCCAACACATGTCACTTGCACCCAATTTACCTCTTCAAGTCCCACTCATGTATGCAACAATCCCCATCGACTGGAAGGGGATGAGAACATGGCAATTGGCACCCCAACCAGCCAAGATCCTTTTCACAACAACAACAGCTAGATTACAAATGCTAGTTTCATAGACTTTAGAAGTATTGATATTTACAAATGCACCGAAATTGTGGACAGTTGTAATTTTTTGATAAGTACAAATTGACCGTTATTGTTTTGTTTTGTGAAGTAATTTAATCAGATTCGAAAAAGTGTTGTATGTAATTTGCAATGTATGCTTCTTCATTGACATTTTTAAATATATGAGAATTACAGATGCATCATTTTTGTTTTGATTTGCAATGTATTAGGATCATATTACAATGTGTGTTCTATTTAATTTGCAATGTGTCACTATTTTTGTTTCAAATGTTTGCTTCTTCATTGACATTTTGTCATTTTCTATTCCTTTTTCCAAATAATTTGCCACGTGGAAGGTCCAACTTTGTCCACGCGTGGAAAAAAGACCCATCAACCGGTACAGACGCACCTTGGGTGCCACTACCTGTGTGGCTCGACGTCCGAAGGTGACAGCCTTGCCACGTCAACTCCTCCCAGTCCACCACCCTAACAATCCACTATTGAGCATTTATCACTCGCCGCCACTTCCTATTCCTATCTGCTGTTTGAAATAAATGCTGCCACCTCTCCTAAGCTCCATGCCACCCCGCGTTTACATAGACATATCCATATGTATAGACATATCCATATGCATAGACATATGCATATGTATATGCATACATATACATAGAAATATGTGTATAGACATATCCATATGTACATATGCATATGTATATGCATACATATACATAGACATATGCATATGCATATGCATATACATATCCATATGCATAGACATATGCATATGCATATGTATATGCATACATATACATAGACATATGCATATGCATATGTATATGCATACATATACATAGACATATGCATATGTATGCATATGTATATACATATTAGACATATGCATATGCATATACATACGTATATGTATATGTATATGTATGTAGATATGTATATGCATATACATATGTATATGTATATAGATATATGTATATGTATATGTATATGCATATACATATTTATATACATATACATATCTATATACATATACATATGCATATGCATATGCAAATACATATCTACATACATATGCGTTTATTCCGAAACGAACTGCATTGAATGCTCCCAGTGCCTCACTCTTCTCACCATTCAACCAACCTTTCATTTACCCAAGTAAACATTCCATCTTCACTTGCTCGCCGGTACCTGCTCGTTCTGTCGTCTGCAACCTTCGCTATCTCACCACAACCTGCAATGCTCGAAGACCATATCGTGTTTGGGCAGAAGCCGATACGGAGATGGGTAGATGCCAATTACCGAACGTCACCAGCAGCTCCACTTCCACCATGCAAGCAACGAACGGGTTCCTCACCGCCATGAACGGGTTCCATATACATACATATACATATGTATATATATGCATGCATCCACATACATATACTGTATATGTATATATATATGCATACATACACATACATAAACATATGTATATACATATGCATACATATATAGATATGTATATGTATATGCATACATATACATATATGTATGCATATGTATACACATATACATATTTGTATACAATTAAGTTGTGCAACTATTCTATCTTTTTCAGGTGCCATTGATGAATTTGGGGGTGTTAAATTTTACATAGGTTATGGCAACCTATGCTGCACGGGTCCACAACTCCATTCGAATTGTGAACTGTTGCATAGGTGACCATGACAAGCCTTCACAAAACCAAGTCCCCTAAGTCATTCAAATACAAAGCTATGGTAATCTATGTGAAGTGCTACATAGGCCACACATGTATATACATAAAACATAGACATACAAATATACATATAGGTTATGCTTCATCAATTCAATCAACTAAGAAATAGAGACATGTTTTAGGGAGACTTGATTTTATGAACGCTTGTTTGATGGCAACCTATGCTGCACGGGTCCACAACTCCATTCGAATTGTGAAGTGTTGCATAGGGAACCATGACAAGCCTTCAAAAAACCAAGTCCCCTAAGTCATTCAAATACAAAGCTATGGTAATCTATGTGAAGTGCTACATAGGCAAGCATGAAAGGCCTTGGGAAAACTAGGTCCCCTAAATACATGTTGTAAGAAAGCTTTAGTGCTCAATATTGATCTATTGTAATACATGTCAATACTTGAAGGTTTTCATGGCTATTTGACTTGGGAATTATTTGAATCTGATTGATGGTTGTTTAGTGTGGTGAAATAAATTGCTGTCCTCTTTTGAATTTGAGTTATGTTTCGTATGAATTGGAGATTTGATTGATTTCAGCCTTTAATTCTTGACTTGATTGGTTTGGTGGATTCTTTGAAATTGTTTCCATGCTTTTGTTTTGAATAATGGCGGCCTTACAAGAGTGTTAAATGGATGCTGGTGGGATATTTGTGTTTGGCTCCAATACGTGCGCACCCTACTTGGCAAGATGGGACAGATTGAAGCTGATACGTGTTGTATATCTCATGGTAGACGGGACAGGCGAATGCATTTGCGTGTTGGTTTGGTTATGCTACAATGGGAAACATTCTTGTAATGGGTTCGCCAATCGGTCAAAGATGGGTCGGATGGGTTTCAAAGTTGTTGACTTGGCACCTTGTTTAAATTAATGCTAACTTGTGTGCATTTTATATGTGATTTATGTTTGATGTGATCAAGCCTATCTATGGATGAATTTTTTTTGACGTTGTGGAGGACCGGCGTATAGGTGCACACCATATAAAGTTGACACCCCCAAATTAATCAATGGCACATAGAAAAGATACAATTGTTGTAGGTCTGAATTTATGAATATAGACATATACATACACATACACATACACATAAGTGAATTAAACACGACTATAGAGAAGTATAGGAAGAGGCAGCGAGTGATAAATGCGACGCAGTGGATTGTTAGGGTGGCTGACTGAGAGAAGTAGATGTGGCAAGGTTGTCCACTTAAGACCTCTTCACACATCTATACACACACACATTTACATATAGACGTACACATTCACACATACACATTTACATATATAAATACATATTTACATATAGACATAAATATAAACATACACATACACATATACATACACATAAACATAGACATACACATAGACATACACATAGTCATAGACATACACATATCCATACACATACACATAAACATACACATACACATACACATACACATACACATACACATATACATATTTCTATATCCATATAGATTTACATAGATTTACATAGATTTACATACACATACACACAGACATAGACATAGACATACAAAAATACATATACATAAATATATAGACATATTCATATACATATACATATACATAAACATAAACATATGTATATGTATATGAATATGTGTATACATATGCATATATATATAAGTAAGATGCAAAGAACTTAAGCATATACAAGTTGGATACACTTCATCATGTTTGGCTGCTAGCGGGTAATTGTTTTGTTTCAAAATAATTACAATTATGTGTGCATTTAATATCTGATATGCATATCCATATGTCTATGTATATGTGTATGTATATGTCTATCTATGTGTCTATGTATATGTCTATGTCTATGTATATGTTTATGCCTATGTATATGTCTATGTCTATGTCTATGTTGATGAAGCAGAACCTAAAAAAAATAGAACACCCCCCATATATTTCCAAGACACAAAATTAAGGTACAATAATTGGATGACTAATATGATGGAAAATAACCTATGCAAAAGATAACACCCCCAAAACAACCAATGGCACCTAAGAAAAGATAGAAACATTTGCATTACAGACTTATTGAAGGATATGGGTTTTTTTTTCATTTAAATGTTATTGGTCCATGTGGCTTGCTATGTGGATAGTGTGATTTTGGGTGCATACGTATCAGATCCTCTCCCCTAATACGTAAGCGGTGGCCCTAATGTGCTATGGGCCATGCGCTCGTTGGGGCCCACACCTATACGCTAGTCCTCCACAACGTAAGGTTAATTTCATCCATAGATAAGCTTGATCACATCAAACATAAATTAGATAAAAAATTGATGGAGCATTACCCAAAATCAGAATCAATGATAATGCAAAACCTATAAGATTGATTCTAATGGATGAACAAACTAACCATCCATCTATACCATAGTGTTGTTCGAAGTTATATATACATTTGATAATGTTGTATGAAATTATATTTCAGTATCTATATAAGAAATGGTTATAGCATAAGTAGGAGTCAACCATCATCATAGTTAGTTGTAAGAGAGAGGGGCCAATATTTACAGTCACTTTAATTGAACAACAAACAAAGCGTACATCCAATTAGGTTGTATATATACACATATACATATATGCATATGTATATGTAAATGTATATATGCATATGCAATGCATTTTGGATGGAGAGTGTAACGAATGTAAGGTACAATGCATAGCTTAAGGGAGAGTGTAATGGTGTTGTTGTTTCAAATTATGCATGTTCCATCCATTCGCTCCACTCTACATCTAAAACAACTTCATTTTTTGTTTGCATATGCATATATACATATACATGTATATATGCATATATGTATATACAATTGCATATGTATATGTATGCACATACATATGCATATACATATGCATATACTGCATATGCATATACATATACATATCAAATATTGATAAAAAGTCTAAGAACAAAATCATACATGTAAGATTGAGTGAAACTGATGAAAAAACTAACCATGCATTTGTTTTTGTTTGGGAGGTGGCTGATTTTCTGATAACAAGAATTTATGAGCTACATTAATTAAGCAATGCCTATTGTAAAACCATAAATCAAAATACAGTCATTTGATTAAAAATAATAATAGTAGCTGAAAATCAAAATCCATTGCAAATGAGCTGAAAGTTGAAATTACCAATTATAGTCCAGGGTTTGTATGCATCTTTATTTGCTGTTTTTAGATGGTTTTTTTCCTACTGAATATTCTTATTGGCAATTTGGATCTACTCATTATGTCCTGCCACGTGATGACACTAATGACTAATGCGCTGTTGATGGTAAACTCTTATCAAATTCTTTAAAAACTTGTATAGCAATATGTTGTACAAAAAAGTGAAACTATTTTAAAAATCAAATCTGAACGAGCACAACATTACAATGCTGATATAACAACAGTTCTGTAATGCTTATACCCATTATATGAGCATAAGAAAGTATCAATATAGATTCATCGATGAAGACCAAAACATGTATGATGAAGAAACTGACAAGCATGCATGAGCTCGAACATCCAATTTAAATGAGGAACTTGGGCAAGTTGACACTATACTTTCTGATAAAACTGATACATTGACTTGCAATTCAATGGAGTACTTGAAGTGTTCCATTGCAGGTATTGCATATGGTGGAGGTTTGACAGAGATGTAAATAGCAATGACATACACATACACACAGACATACACATACACATACACATAGTTACATAGACATAGACATAGGCATAGACATAGACATAGACATAGACATAGACATAGACATAGACATAGACATAGACATAGACATAGGCGGACATAGACATAGACATAGACATACACATACACATAGACATACACATACTCATACACATACATATAGTCACATACACATAAACATATACATAGACACATACACAAAGACATACACATACATATAGTCACATACACATAAACATACACATAGTCACATACACATAGAGAAGTAGACATACACATAGACACATAGACATAGACATAGACATACACATACACATAGACATACACATAGTCACATACACATAGACATAGACATAGACATAGTCACATAGACATAGACATAGACATACACATAGTCACATACACATAGACATAGGCATACACATAGTCACATACACATAGACATACACATACACATAGTCACATAAACATACACATAGACATACACATAGTCACATACACATACACATAGACATACACATAGTCATAGACATACACATAGACATAGACATAGGCATACACATAGACATAGACATAGGCAAACACAGACATACACATACACGTACACATACACATACACAGTCACATACAAATAGACATAGACATACACATAGTCACATACACATAAACATACACATAGTCACATACACAAAGACATACACATACACATAGTCACATACACATAAACATACACATAGTCACTTACACAAAGACATAGACATACACATAGTCACATACACATAAACATACACATAGTGACATACACATGCACATACACATGCACATACACATACACATACACATACACATACACATAAGCATACACATACACATACACATGCACATGCACATACACACACATGCACATGCACATGCACATGCAAATGCACATGCGGAACGTATGAGAATACGAGAAGCAGAGTGAATGATAATGTAGAACCTATGAGAAAATGATAAGCAGAGTGAAAGATAATGCAGAACCTATGAGATTATGCTAAGCAGAGTCACTGATAAGGCAGAACGTATGAGAATACGATAACCAGAGTGAATGATAATGCATAACCTATGACAAAACGATAAGTAGAGTGAATGATAATGCAGAACCTATGAGATTATGCTAAGCAGAGTCACTAACAAGGCAGAACGTATGAGAATATGATAACCAGAGTGAATGATAATGCAGAACCTATGATATTATGCTAACTAGAGTCATTGATAATGCAGAATGTATGAGAATACGAGAAGCAGAGTGAATGATAATGCAAAACCTGTGAGAAAACGACAAGCAGAGTGAATGATAATGCAGAACCTGTGGGATTATGCTAAGCAAAGTTAATGATAATGCAGAACGTATGAGAATACGAGAAGCAGAGTGAATGATAATGAAAAATCTTTGAGAAAACGACAAGCAGAGTGAATGATAATGCAGAATCTGTGAGATTATGCTAAGCAAAGTGAATGATAATGCAGAACCTATGAGAATACGATTTGCAAAGTCAATGTCAATGCAAATCCTATGAGAATAGGATAACCCAAAACTATGACTGTAAAACTTGCAAAATAAACCCTATCGAAACATAAATGGTAAACTATGCATGCTATATTCTCAAAATAAACCCTACTGAAAGAGAAATGAGGTAAATATGAGCGTAATATTTGCAATATAAACCCTACAGAGCAAAACCCATATAAACAATGAACATTATTACATGTCGAAAGAAGAAAACAATCAACTGCATTAATATATTTAATATAAACAGAGAGATGCTTGAACAGAAGATTAATTTTCAAAGATTTAGTGTGTTTATGAACACAAATAATGCAGTGTTCATAAACACTCAACTTCAACAAAATAAACGAAATCTGCAACACCAAAAAACCAATAAAACAAAGCGAAATTGCAAACCAAACACAAACAGAAGAACAATGGCCAGCCTTAGTGAGCAAGCTCACCTGGGTCGAACACACAACAAACCCCTTCGTTGCTTGCGGTGACCTTCATGGCGGCGAGGAACCCGTTCGTTGCTTGCATGGCAGAAGTGGAGTTGTTGGCGTCATTCGGTAAGTGGCATCTACCCATCTCCATATCGGCTTCTACTCAAACAGTATATGGTCTCCGAGCATTGCAGGTTGTGGTGAGAGTGCGAAGGTTGCAGACGACGAAACAAGCAGGTACCGGCGAAGAAGTGAAGATGGAATGTTTCCTCGGGAAAATGAAAAGTTGGTTGAATGGCGAGAAGAGCAAGGCACTGGGAGCATTCAATGCAGTTCGCTTCGGAATAAACGCGGGGTGGCGTGGAGCTTAGGAGAGGTGGCAACATTTATTTGAGACTGTAGATAGGAATAGGAAGTGGCGGCGAGTGATAAATGCTCAGTAGTGGATTGTTAGGGTGGCGGACTGGGAAGAGTTGATGTGGCAAGGTTGTCACCTTCGGACGCTGAGCCACACAGGTAGTGGCACCCGAGGTGCGTCTGTATCGGTTGACAGGGCTTTTTTTTGTTTTTTTCGATGCGTGGACAAAATTGGACCTTCCACATGGCAAATATTTTATAAAAAAAATTAAAATAATAATTTATTGTTTAATTAGCCTTTTTCTATAATAGGTTATTTTTTAAAAATGTTATTGGTCCACGTGACCTGCCAACTAAACCGTCCGATTTTGGATGCTTACGTATCGACTCCTCTCCCCTAGATAGTTCCAAACAATCTTCAATTGGTGGAGTTTGAGCGGTTCCAAACAAAACACCAATGCTTTAAAGAAAAAGACCAAACCAGATCTCTCTACAATGGGAACGGATTTCAGTTGCCACGGTGACTTCTGGTCGTTACCTAAAAGACCAAACAGACTTCAGTTATCAAATTTAGTTTGATGTGAGCTGCCGTGCGTTTTTGCCACTGAATTCTTGCAGCAGGTCTCCCGTCTACGCGGAGATGGATGACCAGACTTTATTCAACTTTTTCTTTTTCTATCCCATTTCTTACGCAATGCTCTGTTATCTCGGGTCCCATTGATTGTCTTGGTCTCACAGGGATTATTAAAAATCCACTACCTATCCTTGCAGACAAGAAAAACTACCAAGCCTCGCATTTCACTAGTGCACATAGGTAGTTGTCTGCATTATTTGCTCAGAATGCATAACTACATTCGAGTTGTTTTATTGTTATGCTTGTTTGCAGTGGTGAACTTCAGTCCGGGGAAGGTGACGGCTGCAGGCTCAAGTGGAAGTGAGAGGGATGTGGCTTCTCTAATGGCATTCAAAAATGCAGTCACGCAGGATCCCCATGGTGTACTGCACAGTTGGAAGCAGAGCCTGCACTTTTGCAATTGGACCGGAATCCGCTGCAGCACTGAAAAATGGCGTGTTGTGAAAGTGGATTTGGGAAACATGAGCCTGGAGGGTGTGCTCCCCCCCCAGCTGGGGAATTTGTCCTTCCTTCACTACCTCGGCCTCTCTTACAACAGAATTGGGGGCCACATTCCCTCTGCTCTTGGGCGCCTGCGCCGTCTCAACTACCTTTTTCTTCACGCAAACCTGCTGGAAGGCTCTGTTCCTCACTCTCTCGGAAGGTGTCTGCGTTTGAGGGAGCTCCACTTATCCAAAAACCGCCTCAACGGGAGCCTTCCATGGCAACTGGGTAATTTGCGCAACCTGCAACTCCTGGCATCTTGGGCGAATCGCCATACGGGCAGCATTCCCGCGGCGTTGGGAAATTGTTCTATGCTTCAGCTTATTGATTTAGCTGATAACGATTTGCAAGGCACGATTCCTTCCCAAATTGGATCTCTCACTAAGCTTAAGGTACTCCATCTGGACAACAACCGAATCAGTGGAGAAATCCCGACTTCTGTGCTAAATTGCACAGAGTTGAGATATCTTTCTTTGGTTAATAACTCACTGAGTGGGGTGATTCCGTCGGAGATAGGCGTGAAGCTTTCCAAGCTGGAGTACCTGCTTCTGCCACAAAATAAACTCAGCGGGGTGATTCCCAAATCACTGGGAAATTGCTCGAGGCTTTCTGTGCTTGAATTGGCGTGGAATGAATTGAGCGGCGTGATACCTCGGGAATTGGGGAATCTTCTCCGTCTGACCAATCTCAATCTGTTTTGTAATGATTTCGTGAGCGGAAGTGGAAGTGCGAGGTGTTCCAATATTGAATGCACTTACGAACTGCTCCCTATTGAAAAGGTTGGATCTGACAGACAATCATCTTGAAGGTAGACTGCCTCCTTCTCTGGCTCTGCTCTCTCCGCTTCTCTCCACTTTCTCATTAGAAAGCAACAGCATAAGAGGCAACATACCTCAACAAATCGGCAATCTCACAGGGCTCACAGAATTGTATTTGGGTGACAATTCCTTGGACGGAGCCATTCCCTCTGCAATAGCAAGGCTTTCCAGTCTACACATGTTAAATCTCAGTCGCAACCAATTGGAAGGCCCAATTCCAATGGAATTGGGAAAGATGAAAAGGCTGGAATTTATTATTCTGTATAACAATTCGCTATCTGGAATAATCCCCAAGAGCCTGGGAAGCCTGGAGCATCTAAGATACCTGGATTTAAGTATCAACAAGCTAAACGGAAGCATACCGCCACAACTTGGAGGCTGCTCAAATCTTGAACTCGTAGATGTGTCACATAATCGTCTCACAGGAAACATTCCTTTGGAGGTTGCCAGTCTTCATAATATGCAGTGGTATTTCAATCTATCGAACAACCAATTAACTGGGCCGGTCCCTGGATTGCTTGGGGGAATGCAAATGGTGCAAGCAATTGACCTCTCTTCCAACAAATTCTCAGGCTCAATTCCTAATGGTCTTAGTAGCTGTGTAGGACTTGAGTACCTCAATCTGTCTCATAATGAGCTTCAAGGAACTTTTCCAGCATCTTTTGGCAACCAACTGAAAAGCCTTCGAGACATTGATTTGTCTTTCAATAAGTTATCAGGCCTACTTCCAACGTCTCTGTCGAACCTGGAAAACCTTCAGCATTTAAATTTGTCATACAATCGCTTCTCAGGATCAGTCCCCTGTTCTGGAGCATTTAAGAAGCAGAACAAGAATTCATTTTTAGGGAATCTCCAGCTGTGTGGGAAATGCCTGGGTTTGCAAGATTGCTCTTTGCGGAAGCTAAGCAGAAGCCATGGCAGTGCCCGCAAAAGGAAACTGGTGCTCCTGATTTCCATCCTGGGTGTCTCTGCTTTGTCTTGCTTCGCTGCTTTAGGATTTTGGATATGCTTTAGAAATAAGAGAAGCCCGAGTAACTTGATGCGGAAAGAAGATCTGAGCAGAGCAACCGAAGCTTTCAATCCTAGGAACATAATAGGAAGGGGTGGCCTTGGATCGGTTTACAGAGGCGTTCTTCCAGGCGATAAGGTCGTGGCTATCAAAGTCCTTACTCCAAGGCGCCAAGAAGCAGACGATTGTTTCCAAAGAGAGTGCCAGACATTACTAAAAGTTGCGCATCCTAATTTGGTGAAGATAATAGCTTCATGCGCAGAGGCAGATTTCAAAGCTCTGGTATTACAATTCATGCCAAACGGAAGCCTGGACAAACACTTGCACAGAGGCTCAGATGATAGCAGTGAGGTTGAAGAGCTGAGTTTGAGGAAGAGATGGGAAATTCTGTATGAAGTAGCGCGTGGGATTTCATACTTACACGATGAATGCTCTCCAGCCATTGTACATTGCGACATAAAGCCACAGAATGTGCTTCTGGACCAAAGCATGAGAGCTCGTGTTGCCGATTTTGGTATCGCGCAACTGGTGAACGATGAATCCGCCATCACCTCAACCTTGAGAGGATCTTTCGGTTACATTGCACCTGGTAAGTAATTGTGCTAATTTAAGCAATACATTTTGTTACCCTTTGAGAGTGGCGAAGAGCGAATGGAATGGAATTGAACTGGCATGAGTTATTAATTCTTTAATGTTTATGCAGAGTATGGAATGGGAGGAAGGATTTCCGTGAAAGGAGACGTGTACAGCTATGGCGTGGTGGTGCTAGAGATGCTTACTCAAAAGAGGCCGACGAATCCAATGTTCGCCCGGGGATTAACTCTGCCTGCATGGGTTTCTCAATCATTTCCTCACAGTTTGGAAGACGTAGTGGCAGCGGGTGTAGTAGAAGAGATGGGGCCAAACAGGGGATATGGATATTCCATGGTTGAGGGGTTGCTACAACTGGGCCTCTCCTGTACCTCTCAATTTCCACACCAGAGACCATCTATGGCTGAGGTGCTCACCGTGCTTCAGAGCGTACGGCAAACTTTATATTAGCAGGTAGTTAGTTAGTTATATAGCTTAAATGTTCCTTTCCTTCAGCATCGGCATTAAACAGCTGTGCCTTGTGGGGAACCACTCTAGCTTTTTCAGACAAATTGTAAGTAGAAATCTAAACTTTTGTCGTCCATAACAAAAATGTACAGACATTAAAGTTACTATGGGGAATCTTTCTAGCTTTTTTCACACAAATTGCAAGTATAAATCAAGACTTTTGTGGTCTATAACAAAATTATAGAGGTATTAAAGTTACTATTTATGTAGGGAATTTTTCAGCTTTTCACACAAATTGTAAGTATAAATCAAGATTTCGTGGTCCTACATGTGTTGATCCAATTGCCATGGCTTCACACATAATTTGCTTCAAAAAATTTATTGTTTAGTAGGCATGAGTTTTTCACATTCTTAATATTTTAGTTTTTGGATTTAAATCTGTGCATTTATTTGATATTTTGGATTATTGTAATTCAATTTTATTTATTTATTTTATTGATATTTTAAGATTATAATAATTTGAAATATTGATAAAATTGATATTTTAGATTATAATAGTTTGAAATATTGATAAAATTGATTTTTTAGATTATAATAATTTGAGATATGATAAAAAGATACATAATTAAATTTAAAAAATAGAATAATTATCATTTTTTTTCTTGTAAATATATTTTGTTTAGTATTAAATTTTGTTTATGAAAAAATATTTTTATACATGAAAAAAAGGAAAGATCCTATATACACAATTCTATATAAAGATTGAACCATGTGGCTCTTACATTTTCTCTTGGATAAAATTGTAATGGTAAAATTTGCATACTCATGTCATTTCTTATTTAGTTTTGAGTTTAGTTTGGGGGAATATTTTAATGCAATTATCTATCAACAAGTGACATGCTTTTGTGTTAGGTTTGACTCATCCTTTGGTCCATGTCCATTTCTATTTCCTCTTACTTGCACTTATGTTTTGTGTATTCACCATTCACCCTTCATTAATTATATTCTATTCACACTTCCTCAACACATTCACTTCTTGCCACGAAAGTATTGCTTTTATACCCAAGTTCATTTTTGTGTCACCCAAGACCATCTCATGACACACTAGAATAAACCTTAAATTCAAATGGTCAAATTCAAATTCCAACTTTCATGCCATTTTTCACTAGTTGTTGTGAGCTAACTTGTCACATGTTTATAAAACATGTTGCTATGTCTTGACATTTAAAGAAATTCACTGTGCCACTAATTTATGTGTTGGATTTTGAAAATATTTAAATAACATCTAGAGTAGATTTATATTTTTAAAGGGATAAAAGAATAAAAATAATACATCATCTACATATAGGCCACCTACATAGTTATGCATGCTATCTTCAAATCTTCACTTAGAGTTGTAAAACTAGTTAATATAAGGGTTTAGCTTAGGAAACAATTATCCTAGAATTCCAATAGATTCCCTTAAGGTCTTAATAAACACCATAATCCTTACAAGCCCATCAAAGATAATAGAATCGAGAAAATATTTTAGGACTCTTCATTTTATCAATTTAGATCAGTTCATCAAGTATCAAATTTGTAGCAATTAGGATTGAACTTGTGGTACTCAAGATTGACCTTCAAGGTTTGCTTCACCTATTTAGATAGTGATACATTTATTAGGTAAAGGGCATAATTTTAGAATAGTGTCGGATCAATTCTACACACCATCAACATTATCTTCACATCATCAAAGTAATCTCCAATGTATCGTCATTTGTATAACTAAGTACTTGTTTCCTCTAATTTAATTAACACATTTATTATTTTTCAGTTATTAACGTAGCTTTACATTTAACAATTGTGTGATTATTGATTGCATTTATTTATCATCCTAGGTAGATTATTTATGTAATTTGATTTATTTTTAGTTTTTATCGATGGACTCAATAATGCTTTCATGACCTAGAGTTCTCCCCTAAGGCTTCTCCTTCAGTAAGGTTTTTGATTACTTTATCATATTTTCAATTCTTGTTAGGATTTGTATTCTCCACTCTATTAAACTTCATAGCTATGTATGTATTTAAGGATTTGTGAATCATTATTAAATTTTATTCCTACTCAACCTACCCACCCTCACTTTATCCTTTAAGATCTGCATTTCATGCTTGTTTTAGATTTGATTAGTGATTGATTTTATAATTTTCATCAACACATAGGTCATTTGATCAATCCATCTGGGTCAAATTTATCTACTTTCTACTTTAGGAGGTTGAGAATTATTTGCATACTAGAGTCTCTTTCCTCTTGTACCCCTTTTGTGAATGGATGCTTGTTTGAATCCCCATATGGCTCAATCTATTAAGTATGGTGTCCCTAATGATGTTATGATGAGCAATGTTGCTACTATTATCATTGAGAATGAAAATGAAGAACATTTACATGATGGACATATGGCCCAACAAGAGTTTGTACAAGAGATTTCTAGCTCAACTAATGTTGAAAACCCTATACAATTAATCCCTCCTTCTCCCTCTCTACCTATATCTATTTATCTCCCTCTTCCTTTCTCCTTCTATCTTCCTCTCCCCCCCTCTATCTCTACACATGTATCCCTCTCTCTATCCATCCATCTCTCTCCTTCCTAGACCTTTACATCAATATCTCTTTTCCTTTCAATCTCTATCTCTCCATAATTATTTTTTCATCTCCCCCTCTCTCTTTATATCACTTCCTATTTGCATCTTTATCTTTCTATCTCTCCCTCTCTATATATTTATCTCTTCCATCTATATCTATTGGTCTCTCTCTCTCTCTCTCTCTCTCTCTCTCTCTCTCTCTCTCTCTCTCTCTCTCTCTCTCTCTCTCTCTCTCTCTCTCTCTCTCTCTCTCTCTCTCTCTCTCTCTCTCTCTCTCTCTCCCCCTCCCAATCCTTCTCTCCATACCCCTCTCCTTCTCCATCTCCATCTTCCTCTTTATCTATATCTCTTTACTATCCCCCACTCTTCCACACCTCTTTGGTATACCCATTGCACACCAAGGTGCAATTGCTAGTTAAATTTTGTATGAATATGGATGAGTCATTGACTCACTAAAAATAGAATTTAAATTACAATAAAAATATATTATCAACTCTCCAACATCAATATAATAAATTTCCATGATGCAAGTTCTAATTCCTTGCATAAAATATTGATCTCATTTTAAATGTGTTAGGAAAGGTTTCTCAACATTTCTCATAATGTTAATAATACAAAATCTATAATTTTTGGGCTATAAAATACAAATTTTAGTTTCTAGGTTATAGATATTTTGGGTTGGTTACATTTGATATCAGTTCTCAAATGTATAGGATGTGAACCCCTTTGAACTCTAAAATTTAGAAAAAAATAGGCTAAACAACCATTTAGATCAAAATTTATGGCCTCTAGAAGTTGAGCCTTCCATACTAGACATGTAAGAAAACTTTCCCCACAAACAAATATTCAAAGATGTCTCAATGAGGGATTTTTACCTAGCTACATCTCCATAGGTGTCTTGTCAACAAGAGTTATGTAAAAGACCTATTAACTAGGTAACAAGTTGTGACAATTCTCCCACCTAAAAAAATTGTTCTAGAGGCCAACCCTACTAAGCATACTCTTATTCCTCTCGATCAATGTCCTTTTCATTCTTTCTACAAATTTGTTCTATTGAGGGGTCTTTAAGTTTTCTACGTCTTTATATTCCACAGTCCTATAGAATCTATCAATCTTTTTGAATAAAACTCTCCATCATTATCAAATTTTAAACTTCCTACCAGTTTGATTCACTAAAAGAGCCTTAAAACATTTAACACCATTAAAGGATTCATATTTAATTCTAAGGAAATATACCTATGTCCTTCTATTGTAATCATCAATGGAAAAAAATATAATATGTAGATTTAGAAATCGAAGGAACAATGACCAAACCAAATACATCTAAATGGATTAATTCCAAGACCCCAAATTTTTTATTATAATTAGAGTAAATGTTACACCTTGTTTTTGAACAATTAAATCATGTTATATTTCAATTACTTATTTTTGGATATTGGATGATGTATTTAAAGATATGATATTTCTTTTGATATGTTGGAATAGTTATGGTTTCCAAGAAATGATTAATTTGATGTCTAGGTGAATGAGGAATAATGATATCAAAATTAGTGTAATTTTATCATGTCATTAATTATTATGAACAAATTACCAATTTGAATTATATTAATTTTACTAATTACTTGATTATAAAGTTTATGGATTAACTACCTTTTCAATGAATGAGGTGAATGCATGATAATTTAGTTTCCCATCCTAGTTGAAGAGGGAGAGCATCGTTAGGGAGAAGGTAACATATTGAGTTAGATCGATAAAAAATACCATACGTCTGAGAAAAGTTACTTATACACACACCACTAGACTTGCATGTTATTTTAGTGATGTCATTTATGTCAAAAATTATTTCTTATCATTTCATGTTTAGATGTGAATTATTGGTTATTTTCTTGTTGTTATCTTAAAGTGCAAAATTTGAATTTGTTGCCTTTTGTTGAGTGTTACGATCATCTTCTATTTGCATATGGTATTTGATCTACCATAGACGGTAAGCTACCTTCACAATATTATACTCAAAATAGAAGATGCAAACTATTTGTCATTATCTTATGTTAGGATTTTTATTTTCCTCTTTTTTTGAAATTACAAAAAGGTGATGGTTTAATTTTTTTTTAAATGATATTTTTAAAAAATTCAAAGTGTTCATTTGTTTAAGTTTTACACGAGGGGAAGAGTAGGAATTCAATATGAATTTAATGGAGACTTAAAGAGACACCTTAGAGGTCACCATCATTGCACTATTCGTGGGATTTTGGAAAGCAACAAAATGTGTAAGGAGGTTTCAATGGAGGGCAAGTGTTGCCCCTCATGTAGAAAGGAAACGATTTTTCTTTGCCAAAGTTTATGGAAGGAAAAAAGAGAATTTTGAGTAACAAAAGAGAGTGAGAGAGATAGGAGGGCACATAGGGGAAGGGTAAAGGATAGAAAAAATTTCCAAGGCATTGTAGGAAGAAATAGTGTGATTCATAATATAATTGGGCATGGTTTTTAGCTCATATCTTCTTTGCAATATTGTGATTTCATAAATTTTATATAATTTTTTTTTTTGCATTGAATAGGTAGATACTAGGTTCATGTTCTACAATTAGTTCTCTTTTTTAATGTGCATTGTATTGGTTGTTTCCTATTTTTTGTTTGATAAAATTTTGA
The DNA here is from genome assembly GCA_007115665.2 of Sequoiadendron giganteum. Lineage (NCBI taxonomy): Eukaryota > Viridiplantae > Streptophyta > Pinopsida > Cupressales > Cupressaceae > Sequoiadendron > Sequoiadendron giganteum. The sequence goes on from VCHN02000673.1 coordinate 29,772, forward strand.
AATGAATTGGGGTTTATCTAAATATAGTGTTTAGGGTATTGTTGGAATATTTTTATTAATGTAGTTGGGTATTCTACCAAACAATTATCTTGCCATGTAATGATGTGCTTCATGTATATATTTATTTTTAAATAGTTGCTATGGTAAACTAAATTGAACTAATCTATTTATGTATACCTTATTATTTATCTATTTTTGTACATGGGTTCTTAGATGACATGGTATGTTTGCAAATATATTTATCTACTACCCTTGTGAAGGGTAGGACCATTTCCATTTGGGAGGTGTGTAAGGAACCATTGGTTTGTGGTTGGATGAAGAATGCTCAAATGATACCAATCTCCCTCTTGTAGTTGAAATAATGTTGAAGACTTGATCATATAGAGACACATTGTATTTCACATGTTATACTTGAAAAAATATAAAATCATAGCTTTAAATTTGTATGCCAGTTTGTTGCTGATACTCTTGTATAAGTGGTTGTGTTCTTAAATTATATTATAGAAGAATATATATAAAGTGATAATTTTATTTGAAAGAAAAAATTTCCTATATGTATTTGTGATATTTTGTGTACTTTAAGTGTTGTTAAAGGATTAAATATGGTGTGATTTCATTCCAGTGGATGCATGCCATGTGTTGTTGGAAAGGCCATGAAAATATGAAAGGAAGTTAATGCATGATGGTGAGAATAATACATAAAGTTTTTAGAAGGATGATTCTAGAGTTATATTAAATTACCCCTTAAGGATGAAGGAAAAGTTGAAACTATGTTGTCCAATAGAGAAATTGTCAAATAAATAAAGGTAGCAAGGTTTTGCTATGAACTAGTGGTGCAAAAGGAAGAGGGTAAAGAGATACCAATACCAATAGAAGCAAACCAAGTATTAAAAGAGTATGCTGATGTTGTACTAGATTAGTTTCTTGATGATCTACCACCAAAGAGGGATATTCAACACCATATCGATAAAATTCTAGGAGCATCCTTACCTAATCAAGTAGCTTACAAGATGAGTCAACAACACACAATTCAATAAACAAGTGACAAAGCTTCTAAGAAAATGTGTGGTGAGAGAGATCATGAGCCTATGTGCTATTCTTGTATTATTAACTCCAAAGAAGGATGAAACATGGAGGATGCACACAAATAACAAAGAAATCAATATTGAGTATCAATTTCCTATTCCTCACCTAGATGATATGATGGATGTTATTGCAAGAGCTACATACTTTAGAAAAATTGATCTTCAAAGTGATTACCACCAAATCCAATTTCCAAAGGGGGATGAGTGGAAAATATCCTTCAATACTAGGGATGGACAATATGAATGAATGGTTATGCCATTTAGGTTGTCCAATGCACCTAGCACCTTCATGAGATTAATGAATGTTGTACTGGACCATATATCAGAAAGTTTGTGGTAGTTTGTTTTGATGATATTTTGGTTTTTAGTAAGAGCAAGGAGGAACACTTGAACCACTTGAGTATCATATTGAGTGTGCTAAGAAAATAAAGACTTGATGTAAATTCAAAAAAGTGTAGGTTCATGCAAGAAAGTATGGTATTTTTGGGCTTTGTAAATCTATAGATGGTGTCCAAATGGATGCAAAAAATGTCAAAGAATTTGTAGAATGACCTAGTCCAAGGAGCATGATTGGAGGTAAGAAGTTTTCATATTTATCCATATTTTATAGATAATTAATCCAAAATTTTAGTAGTATTATAACACCCATAACATATCGCACCAAGGGAAGGGAATTTGTGTGGACCAAGGAAGTTGAGGAGAGTTTCATTTTTTTGAAGAAGAAGGTGACAAAAGCTTCCATTCTCACTCTACCAAATTTTTCCAAAGTATTTGAAGTAGATTGTGATGCCTCACATGTGGGAATTAGAATTGTACTAAGTCAAGCATGTAAACCTATAGAATTTTTTAGTGAAAAAATGAGCTAGGTAAGGAAGAACTATTCAACTTATGATGCAAAATTCTATGAAATTGTAGAAACTTTGAGACATTATTATCTAGTACACAAATAATTTGTGTTGCTTATAAAACTTATTACCTTGAAATAATTGAACAAAAAAAAATTTGAATAGAAGGCATCCAAAATGGGTCTCCTTTTTATAAGGTTACACCTTTTTTCTGAAGCATAAATTAGGAAAATAAAACTAAGTTGTAGATACCTTCAATAAACATGATGTATTGTTGACAACAACGACAAGTGAAGTGATTGGTTTTGATGCATCAGAGATCTATATTAATTTTATGAAGATTTTTGGGATATTGTCAAATAGTTGAAGATCCTAGTAGTTGGAAGCAAGGAGCATGTTCAAGGTGAATATCTTATGCAGGATGACTAGTAAAGCAACTATGTATTCTAGCTCGGTCCATG
>VCHN02000064.1:0-106642 GCA_007115665.2 Sequoiadendron giganteum
TTGAAACTCAACATTCACAAAAACGGATAAAAAATAAAAAAAATTAATAGTCATCTGAAACACAATCCTAAATCAAATTTCTCCAAACATGGTTGATTTTTTAAAAATTACTGTTCACGTGACATAGCTTTAATGTAGCCTTATGATCAAGATTTCTTTGATCTCGACATTAAATTGAATGAAATTTAACATTCACTAAAATCGACAGAAAATAAAGGTTCTTAATATTCATCTACAACACAATCCTAAATCAACATTATCCAAATATGGTTGATTGTGGGTTAAAAATGGGAGTTCATATGCCACATCTGCAACATAGCTTTAAAATCTAGTTTTCGTGAAATTTGACATTAAACTGATGGAAATTCAACATTCATGAAAACTGCTAGAAAATAAACGCTCTTAATAGTCTTCTACAACACAATCCTTAATAAAATTTCCCAAACATGGTTGATTTTGGGTTAAAAATTTGAGTTTGCGTAGCATAGCCTTAAAATCAAGTTTTTGCTAAATTGGAAATTAAATTAAAGTTCTTCAAACAGGGTTGATTGTGGGTGACAAATGGGAGTTCACATGTCACATCCGTAGTGTAGACTTAAAATCAACATTCACGAAATCCAATTGAAAATAAATGTTCTTAATAGTCATCTACAACATAATACTAAATCAATGTTCTCCAAACATGGATGATTGTGGGTGAAAAATGGGAGTTCGCATGACAAAGCTGCAATGTAGCTTTAAAATGAGGTTTCGTCGAACTTGACATTTTATCGGTTAAAATTCAACATTTAGGAAAACAAATAGAAAATAAAGTTTATAATAGTCATCTCCAACATAATACAAAATCAAAATTCTCCAAACATGGTTGATTGTGGGTGAAAAATCGTATTTCACGTCACACAGGTGCAACGTAGCCTTAAAATCAAGTTTTGGTCTAACTCAACACTAAATAGTTATAAATTTAACATTCAAGAATACCGATAAAAAATAAAGGTTTATTAGTCATCAACAATAAAATCCTAAATCAGAGTTCTCCAAACATGGTTTATTAAGCGTGAAAAATAGGAGTTCATGTGACAAATTTGCAACATAACCTTAAAATTAGGCTTTCGTGAAACACGACATTAAATAAATGGAAATTCAATATTCATGAAAAACAATAAAAATAAAAGGTTCTCAATAGTCACCTACAACACAATCCTTAATTAAAGTTCCCCAAACATGGTTGATTGTGTGTCAAAAATGGGAGTCTGCATGACACAGTTGCAAAGTAGCCTTAAAAATAAAGGCTCTTAATAGTTATCTAACACATAATCCTAAATCAAAGATCTCCAAACAGTGTTGATTATGAATAAAAAGTAGGAGTTCGCATAACACAGATGGAAATTGAACGTTCATGAAAACTAATAGAAAATAAAGGTTCCTTATAGTCATCTAAAAAACAATCCAAAATTAAAGTTCTCCAAATAGGGTTGATTCTGGGTGAAAAATGGGAGTTCACGTGACAAAATTGCAATGTAGCCTTCAAATCATGTTTTGTCAAACTCGACATTAAATCGAAAGAAATTTAACATTCACAAAAATCAATAGAAAATAAAGGTTCTTAGTAGTTGTTTACAACATAATCCTAAATAAAAATTCTCCAAACATGGTTGATAATCATGCGTGAAAAATGGGAGTTTGTATGAAAAGTATGCAACATAGAAATATAACTTAGGATTTCATCGAATTCGACATTAACTCGATGGAAATTGAATAGTCATGAAAATCGATAGAAAATAAATTTTCTTAATAGTCATAAATAAAAGTTCTCCAAACATCGTTGATTATGAGTGAATAAGGGTTTTTAATCAAGGTTTTTAATATTCATCTATAACATAATCCTAAATCAATGTTCTGCAAACATGGTTGATTGTGGGTGAAAAATGGGAGTACGCATGACAAAGCTACAATGTAGCTTTAAAATAAGGTTTCATCGAACTCCACATTTAATCGATGGAAATTCAACATTCATGAAAACAAATAAAATAAAGGTTCTTAATAGTCATCTACAACATAATCCTAAATCAAAATTCTCCAAACATGGTTGATTATGCGTGAAATCTGGGAGTTCGCATGACAAGTCTGTAATGTAGAATTAAAATTAGGTTTTCATCGAACTCGACATTAAATCAATGGAAATTGAACATTCGCGAAAAGCAATAGAAAATAAATTTTATTAATAGTCATCTACAACATAATACTAAATCAAAGTTCTTCAAACATGGTTGATTGTGAATAAAAAATAAGAGTTCGAGTGACATAGATGTAACGTAGCCTTAAAATCAGATTTTTGTTGAACATGAGATTAAATCAATGGAAATTCAACATTGACAAAAAACCATAACAAAATAATTGTTCATAATAGTCATCTACATTACAATACTAAATCAAATTTCTCCAAACATTGTTGATTGTCTGGGGAAAATGGGAGTTCACATGACACAGCTGCAACGTAGCCTTAAAATCAGCTTTTCATCAAACTCGACATTAAATAGATGAAAATTGAACGTTCATGAAAACTAATAGAAAATAAAGGTTCTTTATAGTCATCTATAAAACAATCCTAAATCAAAGTTCTCGAAATATTGATGATTCTAGGTTAAAAATGGGAGTTCATGTGACAAATTTGCAATGTAGCCTTCAAATCAGGTTTTCGCAACCTCAACATTAAATCAAAATAAATTTAACATTCACGAAATCCACTAGAAAATACATGTTCTTAATAGTCAACTACAAAATAATAATAAATCGAAGTTCTCCAAACATGGTTGATTGTGGGTGAAAAATGCGAGTTCGCTTGCCAAAGCTGCAATGTAGCTTTAAAATAAGGTTTTGTCAAACTTGGCATTTTATTGATGAAAATTCAATATTGCAGAAAACATATAGAAAATAAAGTTCATAATAGTCATCTAAAACATAATAAAAAATCAAAATTCACCAAGCATGGTTGATTGTGGGTGAAAAATCACAGTTCGCGTGACACAGCTGCAAAGCAGCCTTATAATCAGATTTTCGTTGAACTCAACATTCACAAAAATTGATAAAATTTAAAGGTTCTTAATATTCATCTACAACACAATTTTAATTTAAAATTATCTAAACATGGTTGCTTGTGGGTGAAAAATGGGAGTACGCATGACAGAGCTACAATGTAGCTTTAAAATAAGGTTTCATCAAACTGCACATTTAATCGATGGAAATTCAACATTCATGAAAACAAATAAAATAAAGATTTTTAATAGTCATCTACAACATAATCCTAAATCAAAATTCTCGAAACATGGTTGATTATGCGTGAAAACTGGGAGTTCACATGACAAGTCTGCAATGTAGAATTAAAATTAGATTTTCATCGAACTCGACATTAAATCGATGGAAATTGAATATTCGCGAAAACCAATAGAAAATAAAGTTTATTAATAGTCATCTACAACACAATACTAAATCAAAGTTCTCCAAACATGGTTGATTGTGAATAAAAAATATGAGTTCGATTGACACAGATGTAATGTAGCATAAAAATATGATTTTGTTCGAACATGAAATTAAATCAATGGAAATTCAACATTGCCAAAAAATCGTAAAAAAATAATTGTTCTTAATAGTCATCTACATTACAATAGTAAATAAAAGTTCTTCGAACATTGTTGATTGTGGGGGAAAAATGGGAGTTCACATGACACAGTTGCAACGTAGCCTTAAAATCAGCTTTTCATCGAACTCGACATTAAATAGATGGAAATTGAACGTTCATGGAAACTAATAGAAAATAAAGGTTCTTTATAGTCATCTAAAAAACAATCCTAAATAAAAGTTCTCCAAATATGGATGATTCTGGGTTGAAAATGGGAGTTCATGTGACAAATGTGCAATGTAGCCTTCAAATCAGGTTTTTGTCAAACCCGACATTAAATCGAAAGAAATTTAACATTCATGAAATCCAATAGAAAATAAATGTTCTTAATAGTCAACTACAACATAATACTAAATCAAAGTTCTCCAAACATGGTTGATTGTGGGTGAAAAATTGGAGTTCGCGTGACAAAGCTACAATGTAGCTTTAAAATAAGGTTTTGTCGAACTTGACATTTTATCGATGAAAACTCAATATTCCAAAAAACATATAAAAAATAAAGTTCATAATAGTCATCTAAAACATCATAATAAATCAAAATTCACCAAACATGGTTGATTGTGGGTGAAACATTGTAGTTTGCATGACACAACTGCTAAGTAGCCTTAAAATCAGGTTTTCGACGAACTCGACATTAAATCATTGGAAGTTTGACATTCACAAAAACTAATAGAATTTAAAGGTTCTTAATATTCATCTACAACACAATTTTAATTTAAATTTCTCCAAACATTGTTGATTGTGGTTGAAAAATGGGAGTTCATGTGACAATGTTGCAACATAGCGCTTTAAAATTAGGTTTTGGTTGAACTCGACATTTAATCGATGAACCTTTAACATTCATGAAAACCAATAAAAAGTAAAGGTTCATAATAGTCATCTACAACACAATACTAATTCCAAGTTTTCAAAAAATAGATGATTGTGGGTGAAAAATGGCAGTCTGCATGACAAAGCTGCAATTTAGGCTTAAAACAAGGTTTTTGTCAAACTCGACATTAAATCGAAGGAAATTGAACATTCACGAAAATTGATAGAAAATAAAGGTTCTTAATAGTCATCTACAGCACAATCCTAATTCAAAGTTCTCCAAACATGATTGATTGTGGGTGAAAAATGGCAGTTTGTGTGACAAAGTTGCAATGTAGCATTAAAATCATATTTTCATCGAATTTGACATTTAATCGATGGAAATTCAACATTCACGATTTTTTTTTGGAAATAAAGGTTCTTAATAGTCATCTACAACATAACCCTAAATCAAATTTGTCCAAACATGGTCGATTATGGCTGAAAAAAGGGAGTTCGTGTGACACATCTGTAACATAGCCATAAAATTAGGTTTTTGTCGAACTCAATATTAAATCAATGGAAATTCAACATTCACAAAAATCTGATAGAAAATAAATTTTCTTAATAATTATCTAGAAAACGATACTAATTCAAATCAATATTAAATCAATGGAAATTCAACATTCATGAAAACAGATAGAAAATAAAGGTTCTTAATAGAGTCATCAGAAACACAAACCTTAATCAAACTTCTCCAAACAGGGTTGATTGTTGAGGAAAAATAGGAGTTCGTGTGACACAGTTTCAACGTAGCGTTAAAATCAAGTTTTCACCGAACTTGACATTATATTGATGGAATATCAACATCCATGAAAAATTATAGAAAAATAAAGGTTCTTAGTAGTCATCTACTGATTAATCCTAAATCAAAGTTCTCAAAACATGGTTGATTATTGGTGATAAAAGGGAGTTCGTGTGACACAGCTGCAACATAGCTTTAAAACTTGGTTTTTTCTCGAATTTGACATTAAATTGACGGAAAATGAATATTCATGAAAATCAATAGAAAATAAAGGTTATTAATGCTCATATACAACACAATCCTAAGCCAATTTTCTCGAAACATGGTTGATTGTGGGTGAAAAATAGGAGTTCACGTGACACAACTGCAATGTAGCCTTAAAATACGGTTTTCGTTGAACTTGAAATTAAATCAAGGGAAATTCAACATTCACAAAAACCGACAAAAAATCAAGGTTCTTAATAGTCATCTACAACACAAACCTAGATCAAATTTCTTTAAAATTGGTTGATTGTGACTGAAAAATGGGAGTTCATGGGAAAAAGCTACAACATAGCCTTATAATAATGTTTTTGTCGAATTTGACATTAAATCGATGGAAATTCAACATTCACATGACACAACTCGAACTTAGCCTTAAAATAAAGTTTTTCATTCAACTCGACATTAAATCAATGGAAATTCAACATCCAAGAAAACCGAAAGAATATAAAAAATCTTAATAGTCATCTACAACACAATCCTAAATAAAAATTCTCCAAACATGGTTGCTTGTGGGTGAAAAATGGGAGCTCACGTGACATAGTTGGACCGTAGCCTTAAAATCAGGTTTTCGTTGAACTCGACATTAAATCATTGGAAATTCAACATTCATGAAAACTGATAGAAAATAAAGGATCTTAATAGTCATTTACAACTCAATCCTAAATAAAAATTCACCAAACATGATTGATTGTGCATAATATGGATGTTCACGTGACACAGTGGGACCATAGCCTTAAAATCAGGTTTTCGTTGAGCTCGATATTAAATCGATGGAAATTAAATATTCACGAAAGCTGATAGAATATAAAGGTTATTAATACTCATCTACATCACAATCCTCAATCAATGTTCTGCAAACATGGTTGATTTGGATGAAAAATAGAAATTCACATGACTGCATATAGCCTTAAAATCTACAACATAATCCTAGATCAAAATTCTCGAAACATGGTTGATTATGCATGAAAAATGGTATTTTGCGTGACACATCTGCAATGTAGAATTAAAATTAGTTTTCGTCGAACTTGACAATAAATTGATGGAAATTGAACATTCACGAAAATCGATAGAATTTTTTTTTATTAATAGTCATCTACAACACAATACTAAATTAAAGTTATCCAAACATGGTTGATTGTGGGTGAAAAATGTGAGTTCGTGTGACGCATCTGCAACATAGCTTTAAAATCAGGTTTTCGTCAAATTCGACACTAAATTGATGGAAATTCAACATTCACGGAAACCTCTAGAAAATAAAGGTTCTTAATAGTCATCTACAACACAATCCTTAATAAAAAATTTTGAACATGGTTGATTGGGAGCTAAAAATGGGAGTTTGTGTAATATAGCTGCAACGTAGCCTTAAAATCAGGTTTTTGTTGAACTCAACATTTAATTGATGGAAATTCAACATTCACGAAAAAAAATAGAAAATAAAGGTTCTACATAGTCATCTACAACATAATCCTAAATTAAAAAATTTCCAACATGGTTGATAATGGGTGAAAAATGGGAGTTCGCATCACAAATCTGAAACGTAGCCTTAAAATTAGGTTTTCATCGAACTCGTTATTAAATCGATGGAAATTGAACATTCACGAAAATCGATAGAAAATAAATGTTCTTAATATTTATAAATCAAAGTTCTTTAATTTTTTTAATTATGGATCAAAAAAGGGAGTATGCGTGACACATCTGCAAAGTAGCCTTAAATCGAGGTTTTCGTCGAACTCGACTTTAAATCGATGGAAATTCACAATTCACGAAAATCGATAGAAAATAAAGATTCTTAATAGTCATCTACAACACAATCATTAATCGAGGTACTCCAAACATGGTTGATTATGAGTGAAAGATGGGATTTTGTGTGACAAAGCTGCAACGTAGCTTTAAACTCAGGTTTTCATCAAACTCGACATTAAATCGATGAAAATTCAATATTCATGAAATCTGTAAGAAAATAAATGATCTTAATAGTCATCTAGAACACAATACTAAATCAAATTTCTCCAAAAATAGTTGATTGTGGGTGAAAATGACAGTTCACGTGACATAACTGCAATGTAGCCCTAAAATCAGGTTTTCATCAAACTCGACATTAAATCAATCGAAATTCAACATTCACAAAAACCAATAGAAAATAAAGGTTCTTAAAAGTCATCTACAACACAATCGTAAATTAAAGTTCTCGAAAAATGGTTGATTATGGGTGAAAAAAGGGAGTTCCAGTGACACATCTGCAAAGTAGCCTTAAAATCATGTTTTTGCCAAACTCGACATTAAATCGATGGAAATTCACCATTCATGAAAATCAGTAGAAAAGAAAGATTCTTAATATTCATCTACAACGCAACCTTAATTCAAATTACTCCAAACATGGATGATTATGTGTGAAAATGGGAGTTTGTGTGACAAAGCTGCAACGTTGCTTTAAACTCAGGTTTTCGTGAAACTAGATATTAAATCGATGAAAATTCAATATTCATGAAAACTGTAAGAAAATAAATGATCTTAATAGTCATCTACAACACAATACTAAATCAAATTTCTCCAAACATAGTTGATTGTGGGTGAAAATGATAGTTCACGTGACACAACAACAACATAGGCTTAAAATTAGGTTTTCCTCAAACTCGACATTAAATCAATGGAAATTCCACATTCACAAAAACCAATTGAAAATAATGGTTCTTTATTGTCATCTACAACTCAATCGTAAATTAAAGTTCTCCAAAGATGGTTGATTATGGGTGCAAAATGGGATTTCGCGTGACAAAGCTACGACGTAGCCTTAAAATAAAATTTTCATTAAACTCGACACTAAATCAAATGAAATATTGAGAAGATTAAGAACATTAAGAACATTTATTTTCTATTAGTTTTCAAAAATATTGATTTTCCATCGATTAAATGTCGAGTTCAACTAAAACTTATTTTAAGGCTATGTTGCAGTTGTGTCACACTTCTCCTATTTTTCATACACAATCAACCATGCTTGGAGTCCTTTGATTTAGTACTATGTTGTAGATGACTAGTAAGAACCTTTATTTTCTATCAGTTTCTGTGAGTGTTTAATTTCCATCGATTTACGATCGAGTTCAATGAAAAACTTGATTTTAAGGCTACATTGCAGCTATGTCATGCGAACACCCATTTTTCACTCACAATCAACCATGTTTGGATTACTTTGATTTAGTATTGTATTGTAGATTACTTTTAAGAACCTTAATTTTCTATCAGTTTTCGTGAATGTTGAATTTTCATCGATTTAATGTCGAGTTCAATGAAAACCTGATTTTACGTCTAATTGCAGCTGTGTCATACGAACTTCCATTTGTCACCCACAATAAACCATGTTTGAAGAAATTTTATTTAGAATTGTGTTGCAGATGACTATTAATTTTTTTTTTTATCGATTTTTCGTGAATGTCAATTTCCATCAATTTAATGTCGAGTTCGACGAAAACCTAATTTTAAGTCTTCGTTGCAGTTGTGTCATGCAAACTCCCATTTTTCACCCACAATCAACCATGTTTCGAGTACTTTAATTTAGTATTTTGTTGTACATGACTATTAAGAACCTTTCTTTTCCATCAATTTTTGTGAATATTCAATTTCCATCAATTTAATGTCGAGTTAGACGAAAACCTAATTTTAAGGCAACATCTCAAAACTATCTTGCAAACACCCATTTTTCACGCATAATAAACCATTTTTCAACTTTTATTTAGGATTATGTTGTAGATGACTATTAAGAACATTTATATTCTATTTGTTTATATGAATGTTGAATTTGCATCAATTAAATGTCGAGTTCAACAAAAACCTGATTAACTCAAACTTTTCACGCACAATTAACCATGTTTGGTATAAATTTATTTAGGATTGTGTTGTAGATAAATATTAAGAAGCTTTAATTTCTATTGATTTTCGTGAATCAGCAATTTCCATAGATTTAATGCCGAGTACATCGAAAACCGGATTTTAAGGTTACATTGCAACTATGTCATGCAAACTCCCATTTTTAACCCAAAATCAACCATATTTGGATAACTGTGATTTTAGATTTTGTTGTAGATAACTATTAGGAAACTTTATTTTCTATTAGTTTTTGTGAATGTTGAATTTCAATCGATTTAACATTGAGTTAGATGAAAACCTGATTTTAAGGCTACGTTGTAGTTGTGTCATGTGAACTACCATTTTTCATCCATAGTCAACCATGTTTGTAGAAATTTTATTTAATGTTGTTTTGTAGATTATTATTAAGAACTCTTATTTTCTATTGGGTTTTGTGAATGTTGAATTTCCATTGATTTAATGTCGAGTTCAAAGGAAAAACTTTATTTTAAGAATACATTGCAGTTGTGTCATGCATACTCCCATTTTTCACCCACAATCAAACATCATTCGAGAATTTTGATTTAGGATTGTGTTGTAGATGACTATTAATAAGCTTTATTTTCTATGTGTTTTCATGAATGTTTAATTTGCATCGATTTAATGTTGAGTTCAATGAAAACCTAATGTTAAGGCTACTTTGCAGATTTGTCACGTGAACTCCCATTTTTCACTTGTAATCAACCATGTTTAGAGAACATTGATTTAGGATTGTGTTGTAGATGACTATTAAGAGCCTTTATTTTCTATCTATGAGTTGTCGTGAATGTTGAATTTTCGTCGATTTTATGTCAAGTTCATCGAACAATTGATTTTAAGTCTACATTGCAGTTTTGTTATGCGAACTCCCATTTTTCACCCTCAATCAACCCTATTTGGAGAAATTTCATTTAGTATTCTTTTGTAGAGTTTTCATGAATGTTCATAGATTTAATGTCGTGTTCAACGAAATCCTATTTTTAAGGCTATGTTGCAGATGTATGATGTGAACTCCCATTTTTCACCAATAAACAACCATGTTTGGAAAATTTAGATTTACAATTATGTTGTAGATGACTATTAAAAATATTTGTTTTCTATTGGTTTTCGTATATGTTGAATTTCCATTGATTTAATATTTTGTTCGACGAAAAGCTAATTTTAAATCAAAGTACTCCAAACATGGTTGATTTTTTTTTTAAATGGGAGTTTTTGTGACACAGCTGCAACATAGTCTTAAAATCATGTTTTCGTCAAACTCAACATTTAATCGATAGAAATTAAATATTCTCGAAAACCAATAGAAAATAAAGGTTCTTAATAGTTGTCTACAACATAAATCATAAATAAAATTTCTCTAAAGATGGTTAACTGAGGGTGAAAAACGGGAGTTCGTGTGACAAAGCTGCAATGTTGCCTTAAAATCAAATTTTATTAGAACTTGACATTAAATCGATGGATATTCAACATTCATGAAAACTGAAATGAAATAAAGGTTCTTAATAGCAATCTACAACACAATGCTAAATCAAAGTTCTCCAAACTTGGTTGATTGTGGATGAAAAGTCATAGATCTTGTGACACAACTGCAACGTAGAATTAAAATCACTTTAGCTTCGATTTTGATATTAAATCGATGGAAATTGAACATTCACGAAAACCGATAGAAAATAAAGGTTCTTAATAGTCATCTACAACACAATAATAAATTAAAATTATATAAATATTGTTGATTGTGCGTGAAAGATGGGAGTTTGTATGACAAATCTGCAATGTACCCTTAAAATTAGGTTTCGTTGAAGTCAACATTAAATTGATGGAAAATAACATTCACAAAAATTGATAGAAAATAAAGGTTCTTTATAGTCATCTATAACACAATCCTAAATCAAAACTCTCCAAACATGGTTAATTGTGGGTAAAAAAATGGGTTTTCGCTTGACACAACTGCTACGTAGCCTTAAAATCTGGTTTTTGTCAAACTTGATATTAAATCAATGGAAATTCAACATTCACGAAAATACAGATAGAAAATAAAGGTTCTTAATAGTGATATACAACATAATCTTAAATCAATGTTCTCGAAATATGGTTAATTGTGGGTAAAAAATTGGAGTTTGCGTGACAAAGCTGCAACTTAGCCTTAAAATAAGATTATTGTCGAACTCAACATTAAATCGATGGAAATTTAATATTAATGAAAACCAATAAAAGAATAAAGGTTCTTAATAGTCATCTACAACATAATCCTAAATAAAAGTTATCCAAACATGCTTGATTATGGGTAAAAAATGGTGGTTCGCGTGACACATCTGTAATGTAGCCTTAAAATTAGATTTTTGTCGAAGTCAACATTAAATCGATGGAAATTAAATATTCATGCAAATCGATATAAAATAAAGGTTCTTAAAAGCCATCTACAACACAATCCTAGATCAAAGTTCTCAAAACATGGTTGATTGTGGGTGAAAAGTGGGAGTTTGTGTCAGAAAGATGCAATGTAGCCTTAAAATAAGATTTTGTGAAATTAGAAATTTAATAGATGGAAATTAAACATTCACGAAAACAAATAGAAAATAAAGGTTCTTAATAGTCATTTACAGCATAATCCTAAATAAAAATTCTCCAAACATGGTTGATTATTCGTGAAAAATGGGAGTTCGTATGACACGTCCACAACTTAGAATTAAGCTTAGGTTTTCGTCGAACTCAAGATTAAATTGATGGAAATTGAACAATGATGAAAATTGATAGAAAATAAATTTTCTTAATAGTCATAAATAAAAGTTCTCCAAACATCGTTGATTATGGGTGAAAAAGGCAGTTTGCATGACACATCTGCAAAGAAGCCTTAAAAATAGGTTTTCGCCGAACTCAACATTCAGAAAAATAAATAGAAAACAAAGATTTTTAATAGTCATCTGCAACACAATCCTAAATCAAATTTCTCAACAAAACATGGATGTTTGTGGGTGAAATAGGCATGTTCGCGTCACACAACTACAATGTAGCCTTAAAATAGGGTTTTTGTTTAACTGGACATTAAATCAATGGAAACCACTTTCACAAAAACCGATTGAAAATAAAGATTCTTAAAAGTCATCTACAACACAATCCGAAATCAAAGTTCTGCAAACATGGATGTTCGTGTGTGAAAATTTCAAGTTCGTGTGACACAATTGCAATGTAGCCTTAAAATAGGGTTTTTTTGTCGAACGCGACATACAATTGATGGAAATTCAATATTTACGAAAAATAATAGAAAATAAATGTTTTTAATAGTCATCTACAACATAAGCTTAAATCAGAGTTTTCCAAACATGGTTTATTGTGGGTGAAAACTCGAAGTTTGCTTGGCAAAGATGCAATGTAGCCTTAAAATTAGGTTTCGTTGAACTCGACATTTAATCGATGAAAATTCAACAATCACAAAAACTAAATAGAAAATAAAGGTTCTTAATAGTAATCTACAACATAATCCTAAATCAAAGTTCTCCAAACATGGTGGATTGTGGATGAAAAATAAGAGTTCGCATAACAAAGCTATTGTAGCTTTAAAATAAGGTTTCATCGAACTCCACATTTAATCGATGGAAATTCAACATTCACGAAAGAAAAAATAAAATAAAGGTTCTTAATAGTCATCTACAACAAAATCCTAAATCAAAATTCTTTGAACATGGTTGATTATGCGGGAAAACTGGGAATTTGCGTGACAAGTCTATAATGTAGAATTAAAATTAGGTTTTCATCAAACTCGACATTAAATCGATGGAATTTGAACATTCACGAAAATCGATAGAAAATAATGGTTCTTAATAGTGATCTACAACACAGTACAAAATCAAAGTTCTCCAAACATGGTTCATTGTGAATAAAAAATAAGAGTTCGCGTTACACAGATGCAACGTAGCCTTAAAATTAGATTTTAGACGAACATGACATTAAATCAATGGAAATTCAACATTGACAAAAACCGTAACAAAATAATTGTTCCTAATAGTCATCTACAATACAATACTAAATCAAAGTTCTCTAAACATTGTTGATTGTGGGGGAAAAATTGGAGTTCACATGACACAGCTGCAATGTAGCCTTAAATTCAGCTTTTCATAGAACTCGACATTAAATAGATGGAAATTGAACGTTTATGAAAAATAATAGAAAATAAAGGTTTTCTTTATAGTCATATAAAAAACAATCCTAAATCAAATTTCTCCAAAAATGGATGATTGTGGGTGAAAAATGGGAGATCACGTGACAAAACTTCAATGTAGCCTTCAAATTAGGTTTTCGTCAAACTTGACATTAAATCGAAAGAAATTTAACATTCACGAAAATCGATAGAAAATAAAGGTTATTATTAGTCATCTACAATATAATCCTAAATCAAAGTTTTCAAAGCCTAGTTGATTGTGGGTGAAAAATGGGAGTTCGCGTCACATAGATAAAATGTAGCCTTGAAATAGGGTTTTGCGAAACTTGAAATTTAATAGATGGAAATTCAATATTCTTGAAAATAAATAGAAAATAAAGGTTCTTAATAGTCATTTAAAGAATAATCCTAAATAAAAATTCTCCAAATATGGTTGATAATGTGTGAAAAATGGGAGTTCTATAACACGTCCATAAAGTAGAATTAAAATTAGGGTTTCATTGAACTTGACATTAAATCGATGGAAATTGAACATACATGAAAATCGATAGAAAATAAATTTTCTTAATTGTCATAAATAAAAGTTCTCGAAACATCATTGATTATGGGTGAAAAAGGGAGTTTTGTGACACATCTGCAACGTAGCCTTAAAAAAAGGTTTTTTCCGAACTCAACATTAAATCGATGGAAATTCACCATTCACAAAAATTAATAGAAAATAGAGATTCTTAATAGTCATCTACAACAAAATCCTAAATCAAATTTCTCCAAACATGGATGTTTGTGGGTGAAATAAGCAAGTTCGCATACCACAACTACAATGTAGCCTTAAAATAGGGTTTTCATCAAACTCGACATTAAATCGATTGAAATTCCACTTTCACAAAACCCGATTGAAAATAAAGATTCTTAATAGTCATCTACAACACAATCCTAAATCAAAGTTCTCCAAACATGGATGTTTGTGTGTGAAAATTTCAAGTTCGTGTGACACAAATGCAATGTAGCCTTAAACTAATAGGGTTTTCGTTGAGCTCGACATTCAATTCATGCAAATTTAATTTTCACGAAAACTAATAGAAAATAAAGGTTTTTAATAGTCATCTACAACATATAAATCAAATTCTTCCAAATATAGTTTATTGTTGGTGAAAAATTGGAGTTTTCTTGGAAAAGATGAAATGTAGCCTTAAAATTAGGTTTCTTCGAACTTGACATTTAATCGATGGAAATTCAACATTCACAAAAACAAATAGAAAATAAAGATTCTTAATAGTCATCTACAACGCAATACTAATTCAAAGTTCTGCAAACATGGTTGGTTGTGGGTAAAAAATGGGAGTTTGGATGTCACATCTGCAACATAGCTTTAAAATCAAGTTTTCATGAAATTCAACATTAAATTGATGGAAATTCAACATTCACGAAAAACCGGTAGAAAATAAATGTTCTTAATAGTCATCTACACCACAATCCTTAATAAAGTTTCCCAAACATGGTTGATTGTGTGTTAAAAATGGGAGTTCACGTAACATAACTGCAACATAGCTTTAAAATCAGGTTTTTGCTAAACTCGACATTAAATCGATTGAAATTCAACATTATTGAAAACCAATAGAAAATAAATATTCTTAATAGTCATCTACGACACAATCCTTAATCAAAGTTCTCCAAATATGGTTGATTGTGGAAAAAAGATGAGAGTTCATGTGACACGGTTGCGACGTAGCCTTGAAATGTGGATTTCATTGAACTCAACATAAAATCATTTGATATTCAACATTTATGAAAACAAATGGAAAATAAAAGTTCTCAATAGTCATCTATAACTTAATACTAAATAAAAGTACTCCCAACATGGTTGATGGTGGGTAAAAAATAGGGGTTCACGTGACACAGCTGCAATGTAGCCTTAAAATTAGGTTTTCGTTAAACTCAATATTAAATCAATGGAAATTAAATATTTACGAAGACTGATAGAAAATAAAGGTTTTAATAGTCACATATAACACAATACTAAATCAAAGTATTCCAAACATGGTTGATTGTCGGTGACAAATGGGAGTTCGCATGTCACATATGCAGTGTAGACTTAAATTCAACATTCAGAAAATCTAATAGAAATTAAATGTTCTTAATAGTCATCTATAACATAATACAAAATCAAAGTTCTACAAACATGGTTGGTTGTGGGTGAAAAATGGGAGTTCGTGTGACAAAGCTGCAATGTAGCTTTAACATAAAGTTTCGTCGAACTTGACATTTTATCGATGAAAATTAAACATTTGGGAAAACAAATAGAAAATAAAGTTCATAATAGTCATCTACAACATTCTTCAAAATCAAAATTCTCCAAACATGGCAGTTCAAAAATGGCAGTTCACGTCACACAGGTGCAACATATCCTTAAAATCAAGTTTTGGTCTAACTCGACACTAAATAGTTAGAAATTAAACTTTCACAAAAACCGATAGAAAATAAAGGTTTAGTATTCAGGAACAATAAAATACTAAATCAAATTTCTCCAAACATGGTTGATTAAGGGTGAAAAATAGGAGTTCATGTGACAAATTTGCAACATAGGCTTAAAATTAGGCATTCGTGAAACATGACATTAAATCAATGGAAATTCAATATTCATGAAAACTAATAATAATAAATGGTTGTTAATAGCCATCTACAAAACAATCCTTAATCAAAATTCTCCAAACATGGTTGATGGTGTGTCAAAAATGGGAGTTCTAATGACACATCTGCAACATAGCTTTAAAATCCAGTTTTCATGAAATTCAATATTAAACATGGTTGATTGTGGGTTAAATATTGGAGTTCACGTAACATAGCTCCAACATAGCTTTAAAATCAGCTTTTTGCTAAACTCGACATTAAATCGATGGAAATTCAACATTCTTGAAAACCTATAGAGAATAAAGATTCTTAATAGTCATCTACAAAACAGTCCTTAATCAAAGCTATCCAAATATGGTTCATTGTGGAATAAAAATGAGAATTCATGTGACACAGCTGCAACACAGCCTTAAAATGTGGTTTTCATTGAACTCAAAATTAAATCGTTCGATATTCAACATTCACGAAAACAAATGGAAAATAAAATTTCATAATAGTCATCTAAAACTTAATACTGAATAAAAGTACTCTGAAACATTGTTGATGGTAGGTGAAAAATAGGGGTTCATGTGACACAGCTGCAACGTCGCCTTAAAATTAGGTTTTCGTTGAAGTCGACATTCAATCGATGAAAAATCATCATTCACAAAAATAAATAAAAAATAACGGTTCTTACTAGTCATGTATAACATAATCTTAAATTAAAGTTCTCCAAACATGGTTGATTATGCTTGAAAAATGGGATTTCGCATGGCACATTTCCAACGTAGCCTTAAAATTACATTTTCGTCAAACTCAACATTAAATCAATGGAACTTAAATATTTACAAAAAGCGATAGAAAATAAAGGTTCTTAATAGTCATCTACAACACAATACTAAATCAAATTATCCAAACATGGTTGATTGTGGGTGACAAATGGGAGTTCATATGTCACATCTGCAGTGTAGACTTAAAATAAACATTCACGAAATCCAATAGAAAATAAATGTTCTTAATAGTCATCTACAACATAATACTAAATCAAAGTTCTCAAAACATGGTTGATTATGGGTGAAAAATGGGAGTTCGCGTGACAAAGCTGCAGTGTAGCTTTCAAAAAGGGTTTTGTAAAAATTGACATTTTTTTGATGAAAATTCAACATACAGGAAAACAAATAGAAAATAAAGTTCATAATAGTCATCTACAACATAATACAAAATCAAAATTCTCTAAACATGGTTGATTGTGGGTGAAAAATGGCAGTTCACGTCACAAAGGTGCAACGTAGCTTTAAAATCAAGTTTTGGTCTAACTCGACACTAAACAATTAGAAATTCAAAATTCATGAAAACTGATAGAAAATAAAAGTTTATTAGTCATCAACAATAAAATCCTAAATCCAAGTTCTCCAAACATAACCGATTAAGGGTGAGAAATAGGAGTTCATGTGAAAAATTTGCAACATAGCCTTAAAATTAGGCTTTCGTTAAACACGACATTAAATCAATGGAAATTCAATATTCATGAAAACCAATAAAAATAAAAGGTTCTTAATAATCATCTACAGCACAATCCTTAATCAAAGCTCTCCAAACACGGTTGATTGTGTGTCAAAAATGGGAGTTCATGTGACGCAGCTGCAAAGTAGCCTTAAAATTTGGTTTTCCTCGAACTTGACATTAAATCAATTAAAATTGATAGAAAATAAAGGTTCTTAATAGTCATCTACAACACAATACTAAATCAGAGTTCTCAAAACATGGTTGATTATGGGTGAAAAATGGGAGTTCGCGTGACAAAGCTGCAATGTAGCTTTCAAATAGGGTTTTGTAAAAATTGACATTTTTTTCGATGAAAATTCAACATACAGGAAAACAAATAGAAAATAAAGTTCATAATAGTCATTTACAACATAATACAAAATCAAAATTCTCTAAACATGGTTGATTGTGGGTGAAAAATGGCAGTTCACGTCACAAAGGTGAAACGTAGCTTTAAAATCAAGGGTTTTGGTCTAACTCCACACTAAACAGTTAGAAATTCAAAATTCATGAAAATTGATAGAAAATAAAAGTTTAGTAGTCATCAACAATAAAATCCTAACTCCAAGTTCTCCAAACATAACCGATTAAGGGTGAGAAATAGGAGTTCATGTGAAAAATTTGCAACATAGCCTTACAATTAGGCTTTCGTTAAACACGACATTAAATCAATGGAAATTCAATATTCATGAAAACCAATAAAAACAAAAGGTTCTTAATAATCATCTACAGCACAATCCTTAATCAAAGTTCTCCAAACACGGTTGATTGTGTGTCAAAAATGGGAGTTCATGTGACGCAGCTGCAAAGTAGCCTTAAAATTTGGTTTTCCTCAAACTTGACATTAAATCAATTAAAATTGAACATTCACAAAAATTGATAGAAAATAAAGGTTCTTAATAGTCATCTACAACACAATACTAAATCAGAGTTCTCAAACATGGTTGATTGTGGGTGACAAATGGGAGTTCGCATGTCACAACTGTAGTGTAGACTTAAAATCAGGTTTTCATCGAACTCGACATTAAATCGATTAAAATTCAACATTCACTAAAATCAATAGAAATTAAAGGTTCTTAATAGTCATCGACAACACAATCCTAAATCAAAGTTATCCAATCATGGTTGATTATGGGTGAAAATAGGAGTTCGCACGACACATTTATAATGTAGCCTTTAAATCAAACTTTCTTCGAACTCAACATTAAATCAATGCAAATTCAACATTCACGAAAACTGTTGAAAAATAAAAGTTCTTAATAGTCATCTACAAAACAATATTAAATAAAAACTCTCCAAACATATTCTATTCTAGATGAAAAATAGGGTTTCATGTGACACAACTGCAAGGTACCCTTAAAATAAGGTTTTCATCTAACTCGACTTTAAATCGATTGAAATTCAACGTTCATGAAAACTAATAAAAAATAAAGTTTCTTAATAGTTATCTACAACACAATCCTAAATCAAATATATCCAAATATGGTTTATTGTGTGTGAAAAATGGGAGTTCGCACGACACAGTTGCAACGTAGCCTTAAAAACCATTTTTCGACGAACTCGGCATTAAATCTATGGAAATTCAGCATGCACGGAAATCGGTAGAAAATAAAGTTTCTTAATACTCATCTACAACACAATCCCAAATAAAAGAACTCCAAACATGGTTAATTGTGGGTGAAAAATGGGAGTTCGCATCACAAAGATGCAATGTAGCCTTAAAATAGGGTTTCGTCAAACTCAACATTTAATCAATGAAAATTCAACATTCACGTAAACAAATAGAAAATAAAGGTTATTAATAGTCATTTACAACATACTCCTAAATCAAAATTCTCAAAACATGGTTGATTATGCTTCAAAAATGAGAGTTCGCGTGACACATCTGCAATATAGAATTAAAATTAGTTTTCGTGAAACTCAACATTAAATCGATGGAAATTGAACATTCGCAAAAACTGATAGAAAATAAATGTTCTTAATAGTCATCTAAAACAAAATAGTAAATCAAATTTCTCCAAACATGGCTAATTGTGGGTGAAAAATGGGAGTTTGTGTGATGCATCTACAACATAGCTTTAAAATCAGGTTTTCATCAAATTAAACATTAAATCGATGGAAGTTCAACATTGACGAAAACTGCTAGGAAATAAAGGTTCCTAACAGTCATCTACAACACAATGCTTAATAAAAAATTCCAAACATGGTTGATTGGGGGCTAAAAATGGGAGTTAGTGTAATATAGCTGCAACATAGCCTTAAAATCAGGTTTTCGTTGAACTCTACTTTAAATAGAAAACAAAGATTCTTAATAGTCATCTACAACTACAATGTAGCCTTAAAATAAGGTTTTCGTCAAACTCAACATTAAATTGATGGAAATTCAACTTTCGTGTGACACAACTGCAATGTAACCTTAAAATAGGGTTTTCATCGAACTCAACATTCAATTGATGGAAATTCAATATTCATGAAAACTAATAAAAAATAAAGGTTTTTTATAGTCATCTAGAACATAATCTTATATCAAAGTTTTCCAAATATGGTTTATTCTGGGTGAAAATTGGGAGTTTGCTTGACAAAGATGCAATGTAGCCGTAAAATTATGTTTTGTCAAACTCGACATTTAATAGATGGAAATTCAACATTCACAAAAACAAATAAAAAATAAAGGTTTTTAATAGTCATCTACAACATAATCGTAAATCAAAGTTCTCCAAACATGATTGATTGTGGGCGAAAAATGGGAGTTTGCATGAGAAAGCTACAATGTAGCTTTAAAATAAAGTTTCTTCGAGCTCCACGTTTAATTGATGGAAATTCAGCATTCACAAAAATAAATAGAAAATAAAGGTTCTTAATAGTCATCTACAACATAATCCTAAAACAAAATTTTCTAAACTTGGTTGATTATGCGTGAAAACTCGAAATTCGTGTGACAAGAGTGCAATGTAGAATTAAAATTAGGTTTTAATCGAACTCGACATTAAATCAATGGAAATCGAACATTCACGAAAACCGATAGAAAGTAAATGTTCTTAATAGTCTTTTAACACACAATACTAAATAAAAGTTCTCCAAACATGGTTGATTGTGAATAAAAAATAGGAGTTCCTGTAACACAGATGCAACGTAGCCTTAAAATAAGATTTTAGTTGAACATGACATTAAATCAACAGAAATTCAACATTGATGAAAGCCGTAACAAAATAATTATTCTTAATAGTCATCTACAGTACAATACTAGATCAAAGTTCTCCAAAGATTGTTGATTGTGGGTGAAAAATGGGAGTTCACATGACACAGCTGCAACGTAGCCTTAAAATCAGCTTTTAATTGAACTCGACATTAAATAGATGGAAATTGAACGTTCCTGAGAAATAATAGAAAATAAAGGTTCTTTATAGTCATCTAAAAAACAATCCTAAATCAAAGTTCTCCAAATATGGTTGATTGTGGGTGAAAAATGGGAGTTCACGTGACAAAACTGCAATGTAGCCTTCGAATCAAGTTTTTGTCAAACTCGACATTAACTCAATGGAAATTCACCATTCAAAAAAATAAATAGAAAACAAAGATTCTTAATAGTCATCTACAACACAACCTAAATTGGCTTAAAATCAAATTTTTTCATTGAACTTGACCTTAAATTGATGTAAATTAAACATTTGCAAAAACTCATAGAAAATAAACATTTTTACTAGTCATCTACAACATAGTACAAAATCAAACTACTCCAAACATGGTTGATTATGTATAAAAAATGGGAGTTCATGTGACACAGCTGCAACGTTGCCTTAAAATCAAATTTTCTTAGAACTTGACATTAAATTGGTGGATATTCAACATTCATGAAAACTGATAGAAAACAAAGGTTTTTAATAGAAATCTACAACACAATCCTAAATCAAAGTTCTCCAAACATAGTTGATCGTGTATGAAAAATCAGAGATCACTTGACACAGCTGCAACGTACAATTAAAATCACTTTAGCTTCGATCTTGACATTAAATCGATGGAAATTGAACATTCACGAAAACCGATACAAAATAAAGGTTCTTTATAGTCATCTACAACACAATAATAAATTAAAGTTATACAAAGATTGTTGATTGTGCATGAAAAATGGGAGTTCGTATGACAAATCTGTAATGTAGCCTTAAAATTAGGTTTTCGTCTAACTGAACATTAAATCGATGGAAAATAAAAATTCACAAAATTTTATAGAAAATAAAGGATCTTTATAGTCGTCTATAACACTATCCTAAATCAAAACTTTGCAAACATGGTTAATTGTGGGTAAAAATGGGGAGTTCGCTTGACACAAGTGCAACGTAGCCTTAAAATCTAGTTTTTGTCAAACTTGATATTAAATCAATGGAAATTCAACATTCAGGAAAAATACTGATAGAAAATTGAGGTTCTTAATAGTGATATACAACATAATCTTAAATGAAAGTTCTCCAAATATGGTTAATTGTGGGTAAAAAATTGGAGTTCATGTAACATACCTATAATGTAGCCTTAAAATAAGGTTTTTGTCTAACTTGACATTAAATTTAAGGAAATTCAACATTCACGAAAGTCAATAGAAAATAATGGTTCTTAATAGTCATCTAAAACACAATCCTAAATAAAATTTATGCAAACATGGTTGATTGTGGGTAAAAAATGGGAGTTCGTGTGACACAGCTGCAATGTAGTCTTAAAATATGGTTTTTGTTGAACTCGGACATTAAATCAATTGAAATTCAACGTTCATAAAAATCGATAAGAAATAAAATTTCTTAATAGTCATCTACAGCACAATCCTAAATCAAAGTTGTCCAAACATGGTTGATTATGTGTTAAAAATGGGAGTTCTGATGGCATAGCTGCAACGTAGACTTAAAGTCACGTTTTCATTGAATTCAACATTAAATCATTCGAAATTCAACATCAATGAATACCGATAGATCAGAAAGGTTCTTAGTAGCCATCTACAACACGATCCTAAATTAAAGTTCTCCAAACATGGGTTTTTATGGGTGAAAATGTGAGTTCATGTGACACAACTGCAATATAGGCTTAAAATAGGGTTTTCAATGAACTTCACATTTTATTAATGGAAACTCAAAATTCACAAAAACCGATAGAAAATGAAGGTTCTTAATAGTCATCTACAACACAATCCTAAATCAAAGTTCTCCAAACATGGTTGATTGTGGGTGAAAAATGAGTGCTCATGTGACATAGCTATAACGTAGCCTTAAAATAAAGATTTCTTCTATCTCAAACTTAAATCGATGGAAATTCAACATTCACTAAAACCGTTAGAAAATAAAGGTTCTTAATAGTCATCTACAACACAATCCTAAATCAAAGTTATCGAATTATGGTTGATTATGGGTGAAAAATTGGAGTTTGTGTGACACAACTGCAATGTAGCCTTTAAATCAGGTTATCGTCAAACTCAATTTAAATCGATGGATATTCAACATTTACAAAAACCGTTAAAAAATAAAATTTCTTAATAGTCATCTATAATATAATCCTAGATAGCTCTCCAAAAACATCTGCAACGTAATCTTAATTTTAGGTTTTCATCAAACTCAACATTAAATCGATGAAAATTGATAATTCACTAAAACCAATAGAAAATAGAGGTACTTAAAACTCAACTATAACACAATCCTAAATAGAATCTCTCCAAATATTGTTGAATTGTGGGTGAAAAATGGGAGTCCACATGACACAGTTGCAATGCACCCTTAAAATCAAGTTTTCGTTGAACTCAACATTCACAAAACTCGATAGAAAGTAACGGTTCTTTATAGTCATCTAAAACTTAATCCTAAATAAAAGTTCTCCAAACATGGTTGATTATGGGGGGGGGAAATAGGAGTTCCCATGAGATAGCTGCAATGTATCCTTAAAATCAGGTTTTCATTGAACTCGACATTAAATCGATGAAAATTCAATATTCACTAAAACCGATAGAAAATAAAGGTACTTAATAGTCATCGATAACACAATCCTAAAAAAAATCTCTCCAAACATTGTTGATTGTGGGTGAAAAATGGGAGTTCACGTGACAAAGCTACAACGTAGCCTTAAAATTAGGTTTTCATCGAACTCGACATTAAATCGATGGAAATTCAACATTCAAGAAAACCGCTGGAAAATAAAGGTTCTTAACAGTCATCTACAACACAATCCTTAATAAAAAATTCCAAACATGGTTGATTGGGGGCTAAAAATGGGAGTTTGTGTAATATAGCTGCAACGTAGCCTTAAAATCAGGTTTTCGTTGAATTCAACATTTAATCGACGGAAATTCAACATTCACGGAAACAAACAGAAAATAAAGGTTTTTAATAGTCATCTACAACATAATCCTAAATAAAAAAAATTCGAACATGTTTGATTATGGGTGAAAAATTGGAGTTCGTGTGACAAATCTGAAACGTAGCCTTAAAATTAGGTTTTAATCTTACTCGTGATTAAATCGATGGAAATTGAACATTCACGAAAATCGATAGGAAGTAAATGTTCTTAATAGTCATAAATCAAAGTTCTTGAAAAATATTTGATTATGGGTGAAAAAAGGGAGTACATGTGACACATCTGAAAAGTAGCCTTAAAATCAGGTTTTCGCCGAACTCAACTTTAAATCGATGGAAATTCACAATTCACGAAAATTGATAGAAAATAAAGATTCTAAATAGTCATCTAAAGCACAATCCCTAATCAAAGTACTCCAAACATGGTTGACTATGTGTGAAAAATGGGAGTTTGTGTGACAAAGCTGCAACGTAGCTTTAAACTCAGGTTTTCGTCAAACTCAACATTAAATCGATGAAAATTCAATATTCATGAAAATTGTCAGAAAATAAATGATCTTAATAGTCATCCACAACAAAATACTAAATAAAATTTCTCCAAACATAGTTGATTGTGGGTGAAAATGACAGTTCACGTGACACAACAACAACGTAGCCCTAAAATCAGGTTTTCATCAAAATCGACATTAAATCAATCGAAATTCAACATTCACAAAAACCAATAGAAAATAAAGGTTCTTAATAGTCATCTACAACACAATCGTAAATTAAAGTTCTCAAAAACTGGTTGATTATGGGTGAAAAAAGGGAGTTCGCGTGACACATCTGCAAAGTAGCCTTAAAATCATGTTTTTGCCAAACTTGACATTAAATCGATGGAAATTCACCATTCACGAAAATCGATAGGAAAGAAAGATTCTTAATAGTCATCTACAACACAATCCTAAATCAAATTACTCCAAACATGGTTGATTATGTGTGAAAATGGGAGTTCATGTGACAAAGCTGCAACGTAGCTTTAAACTCAGGTTTTCGTCAAACTTGACATTAAATCGATGAAAATTCAATATTCATGAAAAGTGTAAGAAAATAAATGATATTAATAATCATCTACAACACAATACTAAATCAAATTTCTCCAAACATTGTTGATTGTGGGTGAAAATGACAGTTCACGTGACACAACTGCAACGTAGCCTTTAAATCAAGTTTTCCTCAAACTCGACATTAAATCAATGGAAATTCAACATTCACAAAAACCAATAGAAAATAATGGTTCTTTATGGTCATCTATAACACAATCGTAAATCAAAGTTCTCCAAAGATGTTTGATTATGGGTGCAAAATGTGATTTCATGTGACAAAGCTATGACGTAGCCTTAAAATAAAGTTTTCATCAAACTCGACACTAAATCAAAGGAAATTCAATAGTCAGGAAAACTAATAGAAAATAAATGTTCGTAATAGTCATAAACAAAAGTTCTGAAAAAATGGTTGATTATGGATAAAAAAAGGGAGTTCGCATGATACATCTGCAAAATAAAAGTTCTTAATAGTCATCTAGAACACAATCTTTAATAAAAATTCTCAAAACATGGTTGATTGTAAATAAAAAATAGGAGTTCACATGACACAGATGCAACGTAGCCTTAAAATCAGATTTTGGTCGAACATGACATTAAATCAATGGAAATTCAAGACGTACGAAAACCGTAACACAATGATTGTTCTTAATAGTCATCTATATTACTACTAAAGGAAAGTTCTCCAAACATTTGATTATGGTTGAAAAATGGGAGTTCACATGACACTGCTACAATGTAGCTTTAAAATCAGCTTTTCATCAAACTCGGCATTAAATAGATGGAAATTGAATGTTCATGAAAACTAATAGAAAATGAAGGTTCTTATGGTCATCTGAAAAACAATCCTCAATCAAAGTTCTCCAAATATGGTTGATTATGGGTGAAAAATGGGAGTTCACATGACAAAACTAAAATGTAGGTTTCAAATCAGGTTTATGTTAAACTTGACAATAACTCAAAATAAATTTATCATTCACGAAAATCAATAGAAAATGAAGGCTATTATTAGTCATCTACAACATAATCCTAAATCAAAGTTCCCAAAACCTGGTTGATTGTGGGTGAAAAATGGGAGTTCGCGTCACAAAGATGCAATGTAACTTAAAATAGGGTTTCGTGAAAATTGAAATTGAATCGATGAAAATTCAACATTCACGAAAACAAATAGAAACTAAAGGTTCTTAATAGTCATTTACAGCATAATCCTAAATAAAAATTCTCCAAACAAGGTTGATTATGAGTGAAAAATGGGATTTCATATGACACGTCCGCAAAGTAGAATTAAAATTAGGTTTTCGTCGAACTTGACATTAAATCGATGGAAATTGAACGTTCACGAAAATTGTATAAAATAATTTTTCTTAATAGTCATAAATAAAAGTTCTCCAACCAACGTTGATTATGGGTGAAAAGGGGAGTTCACGTGACACATCTGCAACGAAACCTTAAAGATAGGTTTTTCCTGAACTCAACATTAAATCGATGGAAATTCACCATTAACAAAAGTAAATAGAAAAAAAAGATTCTTAATAGTCATCTACAACTACAATGTAGCCTTGAAATACGGTTTTTGTCAAACTCAACATTAAATCGATGGAAATTGAACTTTTGTCCGACACAACTGCAATGTAACCTTAAAATAGGGTTTTTGTCAAACTCGACATTCAATTGATGGAAATTCAATATTCATGAAAACTAACAAAAAATAAAGGTTTTTAATAGTCATCTAGAACATAATCTTAAATCAAAGTTTTCCAAACATGGTTTATTCTGGGTGAAAATTGGGAGTTTGCTTGACAAAGATGCAATGTAGCGTTAAAATTATGTTTCGTCAAACTCAACATTTAATAGATGAAAATTCAACATTCACAAAAACAAATAGAAAATAAAGGTTTTTAATAGTCATCTACAACACAATCCTAAATCAAAGTTCTCCAAACATGATTGATTGTGGTTGAAAAATTGGAGTTTGCATGAGAAAGCTATAATTTAGCTTAAAAATAAAGTTTCTTCGAGCTCCACATTTGATTGATGGAGATTCAACATTCTCGAAAATAAATAGAAAATAAAGGTTTCTTAATAGTCATCTACAACATAATCCTAAATCAAAATTTTATAAACTTGGTTGATTATGCGTGAAAACTGGGAGTTCATGTGACAAGTCTGCAATGTAGAATTAAAATTAGGTTTAAATCGAACTCGACATTAAATTGATGGAAATCGAACATTCACGAAAACCGATAGAAAGTAAATGTTCTTAATAGTCATCTACAACACAATACTAAATAAAAATTTTGCAAACATGGTTGATTGTGATTAAAAAATATGAGTTCGCATAAAATAGATGCAACGTAGCCTTAAAATCAGATTTTAGTCGATTATGACATTAAATCAATGGAAATTCAACATTGCTGAAAACCGTAACAAAATAATTGTTCTTAATAGTCATCTACAGTACAATACTAAATCAAATTTCTCCAAACATTGTTGATTGTGGGTGAAAAATGGGAGTTCACATGACACAGCTGCAACATAGCCTTAAAATCAACTTTTCATTGAACTCGACATTAAATACATGGAAATTGAACGTTCATGAAAACTAATAGAAAATAAAGGTTCTTTATAGTTATCTAAAAAAATTTCCTAAATCAAAGTTCTCCAAATATGTTTGATTATTGGTGAAAAATGGGAGTTCACATGACAAAACTGCAATGTAGCATTGAAATCAGGTTTTTGTCAAACTCGACATTAACTCGATGGACATTCACCATTCACAAAAATAAATAGAAAACAAAGATTCTTAATAGTCATGTACAACACAATACTAAATCATTTTTTTCCAAACATGGATATTTGTGGGTGAAATAAGCATGTTAACGTCACACAACTACAATGTAGCCTTAAAATAGGGTTTTTATCGAACTTGACGATAAATCGATGGAAATTTAACATTCACAAAAATAAATAGAAAAAAAAGATTCTTAATAGTCATCTACAACACAATCCTAAATCAAATTTCTCCAAACATGGATGTTTGTGGGTGAAATAAGTAAGTTCTTGTCACACAACTACAATGTAGCCTTAAAATAGGGTTTTCATCGAACTTAACATTAAATGGATGGAAATTCCATTTTCAAAAAGATCGATTGAAAATGAAGATTTTTAATATTCATCTACAACACAATCCTAAATCAAAATTCTCCAAACATGGATGTTCGTGTGTGAAAATTTGAAGGTCGTGTGACACAACTGCAATGTAGCCTTAAAAAAAGGGTTTTTCATCGAACTTAGCATTCAATTGATGGAAATTCAATATTCACAAAAACTAACGAAAAATAAAGGATCTGCGTAGTCATCTACAACACAATACTAAATCAAAGTTCTCCAAACATGGTTGATTGTGGGTGAAAAATGGGAGTTCTCATTACACATCTGCAACATAGCTTTAAAATCAAGTTTTCATGAAATTCGACATTAAACTGATAAAAATTCAGTATTCACGAAAACTGCTAGAAAATAAATGTTCTTAATAGTCATCTACAACACAATCCTTAATAAAATTTCCCAAACATGGTTGATTGTGGGTTAAAAATGGGAGTTTGCGTAACATAGCTGCAACGTAGACTTAAAATCAGGTTTTTGCTAAACTCGACATTAAACCGATGGAAATTCAACATTCTCGAAAATCGATAGAAAATAAAGATTTTTAATAGTCATCTAAACCACAATCCTTAATCAAAGTTCTCCAAATATGGTTGATTGGGGAATAAAAATAAGAGTTTGTGTGACACAACTGCGACGTAGCCTTAAAAATGTGGGTTTTATTGAACTCAGCATCGTTTGATATTCAACATTCACAAAAACAAATGGAAAATAAAAATTTTTAATAGTCATCTACAACT
Organism: Sequoiadendron giganteum; assembly: GCA_007115665.2. Taxonomy (NCBI): domain Eukaryota; kingdom Viridiplantae; phylum Streptophyta; class Pinopsida; order Cupressales; family Cupressaceae; genus Sequoiadendron; species Sequoiadendron giganteum. The sequence continues at coordinate 29,032 of VCHN02000064.1, forward strand.
TAATACTGTATAAAAGTAAACCCAACATGGTTGATGGTGGGTAAAAATGAGGAGTTCATGTGACATAGCTACAACGTAGCCTTAGAATTAGGTTTTCATTGTACTCGACATTAAATCGATGAAAAATAACCATTCAGAAAAATAAATAAAAAATAAAGGTTCTTAATAGTGATGTATAACATAATATTAAATTAAAGTTCTCCAAACATGGTTGATTATACTTGAAAAAAGGGAGATCACATTACACATCTGCAATGTAGCCTTAAAATTAAGTTTTCGTCAAACTCAACATTAAGTTAATGGAAATTAAATATTGATGAAAATTGATAGAAAATAAAGGTTCTTAATAGTCATCTACAACACAATAATAAATCAAAGTATTCCAAATTTGGTTGATTGTGGGTGAAAAATGCGAGTTCACATGACATAGCTTGAATGTAGACTTAAAATGAGGTTTTCATCAAATTCGATTAAATCGATGGGAATTCAATATTCACAAAAATAGATAGAAAATAAAGATTCTTAATAGGCAGGTATAACATAATTTTAAATTAAATTTCCCCAAACATGGTTGATTATGCTTGAAAAAAGGGAGTTCGAATGACACGTCTGCAATGTAGCCTTAAAATTAAGTTTTCATCAAACTCAACATTAAATCAATGAAATTAAATATTCATGAAATCCAATAGAAAATAAATGTTTTTAATAGTCATCTACAAAATAATACTAAATCAAAGTTCTCCAAACATGGTTGATTGAGGGTGAAAAATAGGAGTTCATGTGACAAATTTGCAACATAGCCTTAAAATTAGGCTTTCGTGAAACACAACATTGAATCAATGGAAATTCAATATTCAAGAAAACCAATAAAAATAAAAGTTTTTTAATAGTCATCTACAACACAATCTTTAATCAAAGTTCTCCAAACAAGGTTGATTGTGTGTCAAAAATAGGAGTTCGCAAAAATTGAACATTCATGAAAATAGATAGAAAATAAAGGTTCTCAATACTCATCTACAACACAATCCTAAATCAATTTTCTCCAAACATGGATGATTGTGGGTGAAAAATGGGAGTTCACATGAGACAACTACAATGTAGCATGAAAATCAGGTTTTCGTTGAACTTGACATTAAATCAACGGAAATTCAACATTCACAAAAACAAATAGAAAATCAAGGTTCTTAGTAGTCATCTACAACACAATCCTAAATCAAAGTTCACCAAAAATGGTTGATTATGAGTGAAAAATAGGATTTCGCGGGATAAAATTTGCAGCGTAGCTTTAAAATAAAGTTTTTGTCGATTTTGACATTAAATCGCTGGAAATTCAATATTCACAAAAACCTATAGAATATAAAGATTTTTATAGTTATCTACAAATCAATCCTAAATCAAAGTTCTCCAAACATGGTTGATTGTGTGTGAAAATGGGAATTTGCATGACACACCTCGAATGTATCTTTAAAATCAAGTTTTCGTTGAACTCGACATTAAATCAATGGAAATTCAACATTCACAAAAATCGAAAAAATATATAAAAAATCTCTATCGTCATCTACAACACAATCCTAAATAAAAATTCTCCAAACATGGTTGATTGTGGGTGAAAAATGAGAGTTTACGTGACATAGCAAGAATGCAGTCTTAAAATCAGGTTTTCGTTGAACTCGACATTAAATAATTGGAAATTCAGCATTCATCAAAACCGATAGAAAATAAAGGTTCTTAATAGTCATCAGCAACACAAACCTTAATCAAAGTACTCCAAACAGGGTTGATTATTGGGGGAAAATAGGAATTCATGTGGAACAGTTGCAATGTAGCCTTAAAATCAAGTTTTCACCGAACTCGAGATTATATCGATGGAATACCAACATCCACGAAAACTGATAGAAAATAAAGGTTCTTAGTAGTCATCTATAACTTAATCCTAAATCAAAGTTCTTGGAACATGGTTGATTATGGGTTATAAAAGGGAGTCCGTGTGACACAGCTGCAACATAAACTTGAAATTTTGTTTTGTTCGAACTTAACATTAAATCGACAAAAATTGAACATTCATGAAAATTGATAGAAAATAAAGGTTATTAATACTCATCTACAACACAATCCTAAATCATTTTTTTCCAAAAATGGTTGATTGTGGGTGAAAAATAGGAGTTCACATGACACAACTGCAATGTAGCCTTACAATCAGGTTTTTGTTGAACTTGACATTAAATCAAGCGAAATTCAACATTCACAAAAACCAATAGAAAATCAAGGCTCTTAATAGTCATCTACAACACAATCCTTAATCAAAGTTCCCCAATATGGTTGATTGTGGAATAAAAGTGAGAGTTCGTGTGACACAGCTGCAACATATGCTTAAAATGTCATTTTCATTGAACTCAACATTAAATAATTTGATATTCAACATTCACAAATACAAATGGAAAATAAAAGTTCTTAATAGTCATCTACAACTTAATACTGAATAAAAGTACTCCCAACATGGTTGATGGTGGGTAAAAAATATGGGTTCACATGACACACGTACAACATAGCCTTAAAAATCGATAGAAAATAAAGGTTCTTAATAGTCATCTACAACACAATACTAAATCAAAGTATTCCAAACATGGTTGATTGTGGGTGAAAAATGTGAGTTCGCATGACAGAGCTGCAATGTAGACTTAATATCAAGTTTTCGTCGAACTCGACATTAAATCGATGGAAATTCAACATTCACAAAAATTGATAGAAAATAAAGATTCTTAATAGTCATCAACAACACAATCCTAAATTAAAGTTTTCTTCGAACATGGTTGATTGTGGGTGACAAATGGGAGTTCACATGTCACATCTGCAGTGTAGACTTAAAATCAACATTCACATCACACAGGTACAACGTAGCCTTAAAATAAAAGTTTGGTCTAACTCGACACTAAATCGTTAGAAATTCAACATTCATGAAACCGATAGAAAATAAAGGTTTCGGAGTCATCAACAATAAAATCCTAAATTAAATTTCTCCAAACATGGTTGTTTAAGGGTGAAAAATAGGAGTTGATGTGACAAATTTGCAACATAGCCTTAAAATTAGGCTTTCGTTCAACACGATATCAAATCAATGGAAATTCAATATTCATGAAAACCAATAACAATAAAAGGCTCTTAATAGTCATCTACAATAGAATCCTTAATCAAAGTTCTCCAACCATGGATGATTGTGTGCCAAAAATGGGATTTCGTATGACACTGGAGCAAAGTAGCCTTAAAATCTGGTTTTCGTTGAACTCAACATTAAATCAATGTAAATTCAACATTTATGAAAACCGATAGAAAATAAAGGTTCTTAGTAGTCATCAGCAACACAAACCTTAATCAAAGTTCTCTAAAAAGGGTTGATTGTTGGGCAAATATAGGAGTTCATGTCACACAGTTGCAACGTAGCCTTAAAATCAAGTTTTCACCGAACTCGACATTATATCAATGGAATATCAACATCCACGAAAACTGATGGAAAATAAAGGTTCTTAGTAGTCATCTACAACTTAATCCTAAATAAAAGTTCTTGAAACATGGTTGATTATGGGTGATCAAAGGGAGTTCGTGTGACACAGCTGCAACGTAACCTTAAAATTTGATTTTTCTCGAACTTGACATTAAGTCAACGGAAATTGAACATTAATGAAAATCGATAGAAAATAAAGGTTCACATGAGACAACTACAATGTAGCATTCAAATCAGGTTTTCATTGAACTTGATATTAAAGCAAGGGAAATTCAATATTCACAAAAATGAATAGAAAATCAAGGTTCTTAGTAGTCATGTACAACACAATCCTAAATCAAAATTCTCCAAAAATGGTTGATTGTCAGTGAAAATGGGAGTTCGCATGATAAAAGTTGCAACATAGCCTTAAAATAAGGTTTTTATCAAATTTGACATTAAATTGACGGAAATTCAACATTCAAAAAAATCGATAGAATATAAAGGTTTTAATAGTTATCTACAACTCAATCCTAAATTAAAGATCTCCAAACATGGTTGATTGTGGGTGAAAATGGGAGTTCGCATGACACAGCTCAAACGTAGCCTTAAAATCAAGTTTTCGTTGAACTCAACATTAAATTAATGGAAATTGAACATTCACAAAAACCGAAAGCATATAAATAATCTTAATAGTCATCTACAACTTAATGCTAAATAAAATTTTACCAAACATGGTTGATTGTGGGTGAATGGGAGTTCACGTGACATAGTTGGACCGTAGCCTTAAAATCAAGTTTTCTTTAAACTCGACATTAAATCATTGGAAATTCAACATTCATGAAAAACCATAGAAAATAAAGGATCTTAATAATCATTTACAAGTTAATCCTAAATAAAAGTTCATCAAACATGGTTGATTGTGGATAATATGGAAGTTCACGTGACATAGTTGGACCGTAGCCTTAAAATCAAGTTTTTGTCGAGCTCGACATTAAATCGATGGAAATTAAACATTCACAAAAGATGATAGAAAATAAAGGTTATTAATACTCATCTACAACACAATCCTTAATCAATTTTCTTCAAACATGGTTGATTTGGATGAAAAATAGAAGTTCACATGACATAGCTGCATGTAGCCTTAAAATCAAGTTTTCATCAAACTCAACATTTAGTCGATGGAAATTTAACATTCACAAAAGCCTATTGAAAATAAAGGTTCTTAGTAGTCATCTACAACACAATTATATTTCAATAACCTTTATTTTCTATGGGTTTTCGCTAATGTTGAACTTTCGTCGATTTAATGTCGAGTTTGACGGAAGCCTAATTGTAAGGCTACGTTGCAGTTGTGTCACATGAGCTCCACTTTTGCTCCCACAATCAACCATGTTTGGAGAACGTTTATTTAGTATTATGTTGTAGATGACTATAAAGAACCTTTTTTCTTATATTGGTTTTCGTGAATGTTCAATTTCCATTGATTCAATTTCGATTGGCAATGTTGCATCTTTGTTATGTGAAGTCCTATTTTTTACCCACAATCAACCATGTTTGGATAACTTTGATTTAAGATTGTGTTGTAGATGACTATCAAGAACATTTATATTTTATCGATTTTCGTGAAAGTCAAATTTCCATCAATTTAATGTCGAGTTTGACGAGAACCTGATTTTAAAGGTATGTTATAGCTGTGTTACACGAACTCCTATTCACCCTAAATCAAACATGTTTTGAGAATTTTGATATAGGATTATGTTGTAGATGACTATTAAGAACCTTTATTTTCTATCAGTTTTTGTGAATGTTCAATTTCCATCAATTTAATGTCAAGTTCAAAGAAAACATTATTTTAATTCTATGTTGCAGTTGTGTCACGCGATCTCTAATTTTTCACCCACAATCCACCATATTTGGAGAACTTTGATTTAGAATTGTGTTGTAGATGACTATTAAGAATTATTGTTTTCTATCAGTTTTCATGAATGTTGAATTTCCATCGATTTAATGTCAAGTTCTAAGAAAATTTGATTTTATGGCAACGTTGTAGATGTGTCACACAAACTCCCATTTTTTGGCCACAATAAATCATGTTTCAAGAACTTTGATTTAGTATTGTGTTGTAAATGACTATTAAAAACTTTTATTTTCTATCAGTTTTCGTGAACATTGAATTTAAACCGATGTATTGTTGAGTTCGACGAAAACGTAATTTGAAGGCTACGTTGTAGATGTGTCACACAAACTCCCATTTTTCACCCATAATCAACCATGTTCAATGAATATCCATCGATTTACTATCAAGTTCTATGAAAACTTAATTTTAAGGCCATGTTGCAGTTGTGTCATGTGAACTCTCATCTCTCACCCTCAATCAACCATGTTTGGAGAATTTTGATTTAGGATTATGTTGTAGATGACTATTAAGAACCTTTATTCACTATTGGTTTTCGAGAATATTGTGAAAACCTAATTTTAAGTCTAATTGCGGTTGTGTCATATGAACTCCCATTTGTCACCCACAATCAACCATGTTTGAAGAACTTTTATTTAGCATTGTGTTGTAGATGACTATTAAAAACATTTATTTTCTATCAATTTTCGTGAATGTTCAATTTCCATCGATTTAATGTCGAGTTAAACGAAAACCTAATTTCAAGTCTACGTTGCAGCTGTGTCATGCAAACTCCCATTTTTCACCGACAATCAACCATGTTTCGAGCACTTTAATTTAGTATTGTGTTGTACATGACTATTAAGAACCTTTATTTTCTATTGATTTTTGTGAATCAACAATTTTCATAGATTTAATGTCGAGTACGTCGAAACCCGAATTTTAAGGCTACATTGCAACTGTGTCATGCGAACTCCCATTTTTCTCCCACAATCAACCATGTATGGAGAACATTTATTTGGGATTCTGTTATAGATGACTATAAAGAACCTTTTTCTTCGATTGATTTTCGTGAATGTTCAATTTCAATTGGCTATGTTGAATCTTTGTTACGTGAACTCCTATTTTATACCCATAATCAACCATATTTGGAGTACTTTGATTAAGGATTGTGTAGTAGATGACTATTAAAAACCTTTATTTTCTATCGGTTTTGGTGAATGTTCAATTTCTATTGATTTAATGTTGAGCTTGAAGAAAACCTAATTTTAAGGCTACGTTACAGTTGAGTCATGTGAACTCCCATTTTTCACCAATAAAATTCTCCAAACATGGTTGATTATGTGTGAAAAAAGGGAGTTCGCGTGACACAGTTGCAACGTAACCTTAAAATCAAAGTTTTTCATTGAACTTGACCTTAAACATTCACAAAAAGTGATAGAAAATAAAGGTTTTTACTAGTCATCTACAACATAGTACTAAATCAAAGTACTCCAAACATGGCTGATTATGTATAAAAAATGGGAGTTCGCGTGACAGAGCTGCAACATAGTCTTAATATCAGGTTTTCTTCGAATTCGACATTTAATCTATAGAAATTCAACATTTTTGAAAACCAATAGAAAATAAAGTATCTTAAACTTATCTCCAAACATGGTTAAAATAGCCTTAAAACAGCTGCAAAGTAGCCTTAAAATGAAAGTTCTCATTACACTTGCAAAGTAGCCTTAAAATCAGGTTTTCGTCGAACTCGACATTAAATCATTGGAAATTTGACATTCACAAAAACCGATAGAAATTAAAAGTTCTTAATATTAATCTAGAACACAATTTTAATTTAAAGTTCTCCAAACATTGTTGATTGTGGTTGAAAATGGGAGTTCGCATGACACAGCTCAAACGTACCCTTAAAATCGAGTTTTCGTTGAACTCGACATAAAACCAATGGAAATTCAGAAATTCACGAAAATCGAAAGAACATAAAAAATCTTAATAGTCATCTACAACACAATCCTAAATAAAATTTTTACAAACATGGTTGATTGTAGGTGAATAATGGGAGTTTACGTGACATAGCTAAAACGTAGTCTTAAAACCAGGTTTTCGTTGAACTTGACATTAAATCATTGGAAATTCAACATTCATCAAAACCGATAAAAATAAAGGAATTTAATAGTCATCTACAACTTAATCCTAAATAAAATTTCACCAAACATGGTTGATTTTGGTGAAAAATAGAAGTTCACATGACACAGGTGTATGTAGCCTTAAAATCAAGTTTTCATCAAACTCGACATTTAGTCGATGGAGATTCAACATTCACAAAAGCCTATAGAAAATAAAGGTTCTTAATACTCCTATACAACACAATCCTAATTCAATAATCTTTATTTTCTATGGGTTTTCGTTAATGTTGAACTTTCATCGATTTAATGTCGACTTTGATGGAAACCTAATTGTAAGGCTACATTGCAACTATGTCACATGAGCTCCACTTTTTCACCGACAATCAACCATGTTTGGAGAACATTTATTTAGTATTGTGTTGCAGATGACTATAAAGAACCTTTTTTTCTTATATTGGTTTCCGTGAATGTTCAATTTCCATTGATTCAATTTCGATTGGCTATGTTACATCTTTGTTACGTGAAGTCCTATTTTTTACCCACAATCAACCATGTTTGGATAACTTTGATTTAGGATTGTGTTGTAGATGACTATTAAGAACATTTATATTTTATCGATTTTCGTGAAGGTTGACTTTCCATCGATTTTAATGACGAGTTTCACGAGAACCTGATTTTGAGGCTATGTTACAGCTATGTCACGCGAACTCCCATTCACCCATAATCGAACATTTTTTGATAACTTTGATATAGGATTGTGTTGTAGATGATTATTAAGAACCTTTATTTTCTATCATTTTTTGTGAATGTTCAATTTCCATCGATTTAATGTCAAGTTCGAAGATAGCGTGATTTTAATTCTATGTTGCAGTTGTGTCACACTATCTCTGATTTTTCAGCCACAATCAACCATGTTTGGAGAAATTTGATTAAGGATTGTAGTTGTGTCACACGAATTCCCATTTGTCGCCCACAATAAATCATGTTTGAAGAACTTTGATTTAGTATTGTGTTGTAAATGACTATTGAAACCTTTATTTTCTAACAATTTTTGTGAACGTTGAATTTGCATCGATGTATTGTCGAGTTCGACAATAACCTAATTTGTAGGCTACGTTGTAGACGTGTCATGCGAACTCCCATTTTCACCCATAATAAACAATGTTTGCTTGAATTTTATTTAGAAGTATGTTTAGATGACTATTAGAAACCTTTTTTTTCTATATGTTTTCATGAAAGTTGAATTTCCATGGATTTACTGTTGAGTTCGATGAAAACCTAATTTTAGGCTATGTTGTAGTTTTGTCATGTGAACTATCATTTCTAACCCTCAATCAACCATATTTGGAAAAATTTGATTTAGGATTATGTTGTAGATGACTATTAAGAATTGAAAATATTGATTTTCCATCGATTAAATGTCGAGTTCAACGAAAACCTGTTTTAAGGCTATGTTGCAGCTGTGTCACGCTTCTCCGATTTTTTCATACACAATCAACCATTCATGGAGTCCTTTGATTTAGTACTATGTTGTAGATGACTAGGAAGAACCTTTATTTTCTATCAGTTTTTGTGAGTGTTTAATTTCCATCGATTTACGATCGAGTTCAATGAAAAACTTGATTTTAAGGCTATGTTGTAGCTGGGTCATGCGAACACCCATTTTTCACAAAAAATCAACCATGTTTAGAGTAATTTTATTTAGTATTGTATTGTAGATGACTTTTAAGAACCTTTATTTTCTATCAGTTTTAGTGAATGTTGAATTTTCATCGATTTAATGTCGAGTTCGATAAAAACCTGATTTTAAGTCTAATTGCAGTTGTGTCATACGAACTCCCATTTGTCACCCACAATCAACCATGTTTGAAGAAATTTTATTTAGCATTGTGTTGCAGATGACTATTAATTTTTTTTTATCTATTTTCGTGAATGTTCAATTTCCATCGATTTAATGTCGAGTTCGACGAAAGCCTAGTTTTAAGTCTACGTTGTAGCTGTGTCATCCAAACTCCCATTTTTCACACACAATCAGCCATGTTCCAAGTACTTTAATTTAGTTCTGTGTTGTACATGACTATTAAGAACCTTTCTTTTCTATCACTTTTTGTGAATATTCATTTTCCATCAATTTAATGTCAAGTTTGACAAAAACCTAATTTTAAGGCAACGTTGCAGAACTGTCTTGCAAACACTCATTTTTCACGCATAATCAACCATGTTTCAAGAAATTCTATTTAGGATTATGTTGTAGATGACTATTAAAAGCATTTATATTCTATTTGTTTATATGAATGTTGAATTTGCATCGATTAAAAGTCGAGTTCGATAAAAACCTGATTTTAAGCCTACATTTTATCTTTGTCATGCGACCTCCAATTTTTCACCCACAATTAACCATGTTTGGAATAATTTTATTTAGGATTGTATTGTAGATAACTATTAAGAAGCATTAATTTCTATTGATTTTCGTGAATCAGTACTTTCCAAAGATTTAATGCCGAGTACATTGAAAACTAGATTTTAAGGCTACATTGCAACTATGTCATGCGAACTCCCATTTTTCACCCACAATCAACCATATTTGGAACACTTTGATTTAAGATTGTGTTGTAGATAACTATTAGGAAACTTTATTTTGTATTAGTTTTTCGTGAATGTTGAATTTCAATCGATTTAACATTGAGTTAGATGAAAACATGATTTTAAGGCTACGTTGTAGTTGTGTCACGTGAACTAACATTTTTCATCCACAGTCAACCATGTTTGGAGAAATTTGATTTAATATTGTTTTGTAGATGATTATTAAGAACTCTTATTTTCTATTGGGTTTTGTGAATGTTGAATTTCAATCGATTTAATGTCGAGTTCAAAGAAAAAACTTGATTTTAAGAATACATTGCAACTGTGTCATGCATACTCCCATTCTTCACCCACAATCAACCATCATTGGAGAATTTTGATTTAGGATTGTGTGGTAGATGACTATTACTAACCTTTATTTTCTATGTGTTTTCATGAATGTTTAATTTGCATCGATTTAATATTGAGTTCGACGAAAACCTAATGTTAAGCCTACTTTGCAGATTTGTCACGTGAACTCCCATTTTTCACTTATAATCAACCATGTTTGGAGAACATTGATTTAGTATTGTGTTATAGATGACTATTAAGAGCCTTTATTTTCTATTTATCAGTTGTCGTGAATGTTGAATTTTCATCGATTTTATGTCGAGTTCATCGAACAACTGATTTTAAGGCTACATTGCAGTTTTGTTATGCGAACTCCCATTTTTCACCCTCAATCAACCCTATTTGGAGAAATTTCATTTAGTACTGTTTTGTAGAGTTTTCATGAATGTTCATAGATTTAATGTCGTGTTCGACAAAAACTTAATTTTAAGGCTATGTTGCAGATGGGTCATGTGAACTCCCATTTTTCACCCATAAACAACCATGTTTGGAAAATTTTGATTTACAATTATGTTGTAGATAAGTATTAAGAATATTTGTTTTCTATTGGTTCTTGTGTATATTGAATTTCCATTGATTTAATGTTGAGTTCGACGAAAACCTAATTTTAAAGCTAGGTTGTAGTTGTGTCATGTGAATTCCCATTTTTCACCCACAATCAACCATGTTTGGAGAACTTTGATATAGGATTGTTTTGTCAATGACTATTAAGAACCTTCATTTTGTATCATGTTTCATGAATGTACCATTTCCATCGATTTAATATTGAGTTCGAAGAAAATTTGATTTTTTAAGGCTATGTTGCAGTGGTGTCATGAAAACTCCCTTTTTTCAAGGACAATAAACCATGTTTGGAGAACATTGATTTAGATTGTGTTGTAGATGACTATTAAGAACCTTTATTTTCTATTGGTTTTCATGAATGTTGAATTTCCATCAATTTAATGTTGAACTCAAAGAAAACCTGATTTTAAGGCTACATTGCAGTTGTGTCATGAGAACTTCCATTTTTCACCGACAATCAACCATGCTTGGAAAACTTTGATTTAGGATTGTGTTTTAGATGACTAGTAACAACCTTTATTTTAAATGGGTTTTCGTGAATGTTGAATTTTCATCAATTTAATGTCGAGTTTGACGGACACCTATTTGTAAGGCTACGTTGCAGCTTTGTCACATTAACTCCAATTTTTCACCCACAAGCAACCATGTTTGGAGAACATTTATTTACGATTTTGTTGTAGATGACTATTAACAATCTTTATTTTCTGTCGATCAGTTGTCATGAATGTTGAATTTTCATCGATTTTATGTCGAGTTCATAGAACAACTAATTTTAAGACTACGTTGTAGTTGTGTTATACGAACTCCCATTTTTCACCCTCAATCAACCATGCTTGGAGAAATTTCATTTAGTATTGTTTTGTAGAGTTTTCATGAATGTTGAATTACCATGGATTTAATGTTGTGTTTGACGAAAACCTAATTTTAAGGCTATGTTGCAGATGTGTCATGTGAATTCCCATTTTTCACCCATAAATAACCATGTTTGGAAAATTTTGATTTACAATTATGTTGTAGATGACTATAAAAAATCTTTGTTTTCTATTGGTTTTCGTGAATGTTGAATTTCCATCGATTTAATGTTGAGTTCGATGAAAACCTAATTTTAAAACTACATTGTAGCTGTGTCATGCGAACTCCCATTTTCACCCACAATCAACCATGTTTGGAGAACTTTGATATAGGATTGTGTTTTCGATGATTATTAAGAACCTTTATTTTCATTATTTTTCATGAAAGTTCAATTTCCATCGATTTAATGTCGAGCTTAGAGAAAACCTGATTTTAAGGCTACGTTGCAGTTGTGTCACGAGAACTACCAGTTTTCACCGATAATCAACCATGTTTGAAAAAAATTGATTTAGGATTGTGTTTTAGATGACTATTAACAACCTTTATTTTCTATGGGTTTTTGTGAATGTTGAATTTTCATCGATTTAATGTCGAGTTTCACAAAAACCTATTTGTATGGCTATGTCGCAGCTGTGTCACATGAGCTCCACTTTTTCACCCACAATTAACCATGTTTTGAGAAATTTGATTAAGGATTGTGTTGTAGATGACTATTATGAACCTTTATTTTCTATCGGTTTTCGTGAATGTTGAATTTCCATTTATGTAATGTCGAGTTTGACAAAAACCAAATTTAAAGACTATGTCTAAGCTAAGTCACGTGAGCTCCCATTTTTCACCAATAAAATTTCTCCAAACATGGTTGATTGTTTGTGGAAATTGGGAGTTCACATGACACAGTTGCAACGTAGCCTTAAAATTCAAATTTTTTCATTGAACTTGACCTTAAAGCAATGGAAAATAAAGGTATTTACTAGTCATCTACAACATAGTACTAAATCAAAGTACTGCAAACATGGTTGATTTAAAAAAAAAAATGGAGTTCTCGTGACATAGCTGCGACATAGTGTCAAAATCAAGTTTTTATCTAATTTGACATTTAATCGATAGAAATTAAATATTCTCGAAAACCAATAGAAAATAAAGGTTCTTAATAGTTATCTAGAACATAAATCCTAAATAAAATTTCTCCAAACATGGTTAAGTGAGGGTGAAAAATGGAAGTTCATGTGACACAGCTGCAACGTTGCCTTAAAATCAAATTTTCTTAGAACTTGACATTAAATCAATGGATATTCAACATTCATGAAAACTGATACAAAACAAAGGTTCTCAATAGAAATCTACAACACAATGCTAAATCAAAGTTCTCCAAACATGGTTGATTGTGGATGAAAAAATAGAGATCTCGTGACATAGCTGCAATGTAGAATGAAAATCACTTAAGCTTCGATTTTGACAAATTTCTCGATAGAAATTGAACATTCACGAAAACCGATAGAAAATAAAGGTTCTTAATAGTCATCTACAATACAATAATAAATTAAAGTTATACAAATATTGTTGATTGTGCGTGAAAAATGGGAGTTCGTATGACAAATCTGCAATGTAGCCTTAAAATTAGGTTTTTATCGAACTCAACATTAAATCGATGGAAAATAAACATTCACAAAAATTGATAGAAAATAAAGTTTCTTTATTGTCATCTATAACACTATCCTAAATCAAAACTCTCCAAACATGGTTAATTGTGGGTAAAAAATGGTGGTTCACGTGACACATCTGTAATGTAGGCTTAAAATTAGATTTTTGTCGAAGTCGACATTAAATCGATGGAAATTAAATATTCATGAAAATCGATAGAAAATAAAGGTTTTTGTTGAACTTAGACCTTAAATGAATTGAAATTGAATGTTCATAAAAATTGATAAGATATAAAATTTCTTAATAGTCATCTATAGTACAATCCCAAATCAAAGTTCTCCAAACATGGTTGATTACGTGTTAAAAATGGGAGTTCAGATGGCATAGCTGCAACGTAGACTTAAAGTCACGTTTTCATTCAATTCAACATTAAATCGATCGAAATTGAACATCAATGAATACCAATAGATAAGAAAGGTTCTTAGTAGCCATCTCTGACACAATCCTAAATTAAAGTTCTTTGAATATGGATGTTTGTGGGAGAAAAATGTTAGTTCATGCGACACAACTGCAATGTAGGCTTAAAATAGGGTTTTCAATGAACTCGACATTAAATTGATGGAAACTCAACATTCACAAAAACCGATAGAAAATTAAGGTTCTTAATAGTCATGTAAACAATCCTAAATCAAAGTTCTCCAAACATGGTTGATTGTGGGTGAAAAATGAGTGCTCATGTGACATAGCTGTAACGTAGCCTTAAAATAGAGATTTCTTTGATCTCAAAATTAAATTGATGGAAATTCAACATTCACTAAAATCGATAGAAAATAAAGGTTCTTAATAGTCATCTACAACACAATCCTAAATCAAAGTTACCGAATTATGGTTGATTATAGGTGAAAAATGGGAGTTCGTGTGACACAACTGCAATGTAGCCTTTAAATCAGGTTATCGTCAAACTCAATTTAAATCGATGGAAATTCAACATTTACAAAAACAGTTAAAAAATAAAAGTTTTTAATAGTCATCTATAACATAATCCTAGATAGAAGCTCTCCAAAAACGTCTGCAACGTAATCTTAATTTTAGGTTTTCATCAAACTCAACATTTAATCGATGAAAATTCAATATTCACTAAAACCAATACAAAATAAAGGTACTTAATACTCATCTATAACGCAATCCTAAATCAAATTACTCCAAACATGGTTGATTATGTGTGAAAAATGGGAGTACGTGTGACACATCTGCAAAGTAGCCTTAAAATCAGGTTTTCGCCGAACTCGACTTTAAATCGGTGGAAATTAACAATTCATGAAAATCAATAGAAAATAAAGATTCTTAATAGTCATCTACAACACAATCCTAAATCAAATTACTCCAAACATGGTTGATTATGTGTGAAAAATGGGAGTTTGTGTGACAAAGCTGCAACATAGCTTTAAACTCAGGTTTTCGTCAAACAAGACATTAAATCAATGAAAATTCAATATTCATGAAAACTATAAGCAAATAAATGATCTTAATAGTCAATTACAACATAATACTAAATAAAACTTCTCCAAACATAGTTGATTGTGGGTGAAAATGACAATTCACATGACACAACTATAACGTAGCCTTAAAATCGGGTTTTCATCAAACTCAACATTAAATCAATAGAAATTCAACATTCACAAAAACCAACAGAAAATAAAGGTTCTTAATAGTCATCTACAACACAATCATAAATTAAAGTTCTCCAAAGATGGTTGATTATGGGTGCAAAATGGGAGTTCACATGACAAAGATGCAATGTGGCCTTAAAATAGGGTTTGGTCAACCTGAACATTTAATCGATGGAAATTCAACATTCAGGAAAACAAATAGAAGTTAAAGGTTATTAATAGTCATATACAACATAATCCTAAATCAAAATTCCCTAAACATGGTTGATTATGCGTGAAAAATGGGAGTTCGCGTGACACATCTGCAATGTAGAATTAAAATTAGTTTTCTTCTAACTCGACATTAAATCGATGGAAATTGAACATTTGTGAAAATCGATAGAAAATAAATGTTCTTAATTTTAATCTATAACATAATACTAAATCAAAGTTCTCCAAACATGGTTGATTATGGGTGAAAAATGGTAGTTCTCATGACACATATGCAACATAGCTTTAAAATCAGGTTTTCATCAAATTTGACATTAAATCGATGGAAATTCAGCATTCAAGAAAAACCGCTAGAAAATAAAGTTTCTTAATAGTCATCTACAACACAATCCTTAATAAAAAATTCCAAACATGTTTGATTGTGGGTTAAAAATGGGAGTTTGTGTAACATAGCTGCAACGTAGCCTTAAAATCATGTTTTTCGCTAAACTCAACATTTAATCGATGGAAATTCAACATTCACGAAAATAAATAGAAAAAAAAGCTTCTCAATATTTATCTACAACATAATCCTAAATAAAAATTATTTGAACATGGTTGATTATGGGTGAAAAATGGGAGTTCACATAACAAATCTAAAACGTAGCCTTAAAATTAGATTTTCATTGAATTCAACATTAAATTGTTTGATATTCAACAAATAGAAAATAAAATTTGTTAATAGTCATCTAGAACTTCGTCTTAAATAAAATTACTCGCAACATGGTTGATGGTGGATGAAAAATAGGGGTTCACTTTACACGGCTGCATCGTAGCCTTAAAATTAGGTTTTCGTCGCACTTGACATTAAATCTATGAAAAATCAATATTCACGAAAACAAATATAAAATTAGGGTTCTTAATAGTCATGTATAACATAATCTTAAATTAAATTTCTCCAAACATGGTTGATTATGCTTGAAAAATGGGAGTTCGCATGACACGTCTACAATGTAGCCAAAATATAGGTTTTCGTCGAACTCAACATTAAATCAATGGAAATTGAATATTTACGAAAAATTGATAGAAACTAAAGGTTCTTAATAGTCATCTACTAGTCATCTACAACACAATAATATATCAAAGTATTCTAGACATGGTTGATTGTGGATGAAAAATGCGATTTCACATGACAGCTTCAATGTAGACTTAAAATCAGATTTTCCTCGAACTTGACATTAAATCGATAGAAGGTAAAGGTTCTTAGTAGTCATCTACAAAACAATCCTAGTTCAGATTAATTCAAACATGGTTGATTTTGGGTGACAAATGGGAGTTCGCATTTCAAAACTGCAGTGTAGACTTAAAATCAGGTTTTCATCGAACTCAATATTAAATCTTTTAAAATTCAACATTCAAGAAAACTGATAGAAAATAAAGGTTTTTAATTGTCATCTACAAAACAATTCTAAATCAAAGTTCACCAAGAATGGTTGATTGTTTGTAAAAAATGGGAGTTAACGTGACACAACAACAACGTAGCCTTGAAATGAGGTTTTTATCGAACTCAACATTAAATCGATGAAAATTGAACATTCAAGAAAGTCGATAGAGAATAAATGTTCTTAATAGTCATAAATCAAAGTTCTCAAAAAATAGTTGATTATGGATGAAAAAAGGGAGTTCGTGTGACACATCTACAAAGTA
Organism: Sequoiadendron giganteum; assembly: GCA_007115665.2. Taxonomy (NCBI): domain Eukaryota; kingdom Viridiplantae; phylum Streptophyta; class Pinopsida; order Cupressales; family Cupressaceae; genus Sequoiadendron; species Sequoiadendron giganteum. The sequence goes on from VCHN02000064.1 coordinate 46,132, forward strand.
GCCTTAAAATCATCTACAACACAATCCTAAATCAAAGTACTCCAAACATGGTTGATTATGTGTGAAAAATGGGAGTTAGTGTGAAAAAGTTGCAACGTTGCTTTAAACTCAGGTTTTCGTGAAACTCGACATTAAATCGATGAAAAATCAATATTCATGAAAACTGTAAGAAAATAAATGATTTTAATAGTCATCTACAACACAATACTAAATCAAATTTCTCCAAACATAGTTGATTGTGGGTAAAAATGACAATTCACGTGACACAACTGCAACGTAGCCTAATAGGGTTTTCGTCGAACTCGACATTCAATTGTTGGAAATTCAATATTCACGAAAAAACTAATAGAAAATAAAGGTTTTTAATAGTCATCTACAATATTTAAATCAAAGTTTTCCAAATATGATTTATTGTTTGTAAAAAATAGGAGTTTTCTTGACAAAGATGCAATGTAGCCTTAAAATTAGGTTTTGTTGAACTCGACATTTAATCGATGCAAATTCACCATTCACGAAAACAAATAGAAAATAAAGGTTCTTAATAGTCATTTACAGCATAATCCTAAATAAAAATACTCCAAACATGGTTGATTATGTGTCAAAAGTGGGAGTTTGTATGACACGTCCGCAACTTAGAATTAAAATTAGGTTTTTATCGAACTCGACATTAAATCGATGGAAATTGAACGTTCACGGAAATCGATAGAAAATAATTTTTCTTAATAGTCATAAATAAAAGTTCTCCAAACATTGTTGATAATGGGTGAAAAAGGGAGTTCGCGTGACACATCAGCAACGTAGCCTTAAAAATAGGTTTTCGTCGAACTCAACATTAAATCGATGGAAATTCAACATTCAAAAAAATAAATAGAAAACAAAGATTCTCAATAGTCATCTGCAACACAATCCTAAATCAAATTTCTTGAAACATGGATGTTTGTGTGTGAAATAGGCAAGTTCGCGTCACACAACTACAATGTAGCCTTAAAATAGGGTTTTTGTTTAACTGGACATTAAATTGATTGAAAATAAAGATTCTTAATAGTCATCTACAACACAATCCTAAATCAAACTTCTGCAAACATGGATGTTCGTGTGACACAATTGCAATGTAGCCTTAAAATAAGGTTTCGTCGAACTCGACATTTAATTGATGGAAATTCAACATTCACAAAAACTAAATAGAAAAAAAGCTTCTTAATAGTCATCTACAACGTAATCCTAAATCAAAGCTCTCCAAACATGGTCGATTGTGAATGAAAAATGGGAGTTCGCATGACAAAGCTGCAATGTAGTTTTAAAATAAGGTTTCATAGAACTCCACATTTAATCGATGGAAATTCAACATTCACGAAAAACAAATAAAATAAAGGTTCATAATAGTCATCTACAACATAATTATAAATCAAAGTTCTCCAAACATGGTTGATTATGCGTGAAAACTGGGAGTTTACGTGACAAGTCTATAATGTAGAATTAAAATTAGGTTTTGATCTAACTCAACATTAAATCTATGGAATTTGAACATTCGTGAAAGCCGATAGAAAATAATGGTTCTTAATAGTCATCTACAACACAATACTAAATCAAAGTTCTGCAAACATAATTTATTGTGAATAAAAAATAGGAGTTCGCGTGACACAGATGCAACGTAGCCATAAAATAAGATTTTGGATGAACGTGATACTAAATCAATGGAAATTCAACATTGACAAAAACTGTAACAACATAATTGTTTCTAATAGTCATCTATAGTACAATACTAAATCAAAGTTCTCCAAACATTGTTGATTGTGGGGGGGAAATAGGAGTTCACATGACACAGCTCCAATGTAGCCTTAAAATCAGCTTTTCATCGAACTCGACATTAAAAAGATGGAAATTGAATGTTCATGGAAACTAATAGAAAATAAAGGTTTTCTTTATAGTCATCTAAAAAATAATCCTAAATTAAATTTCTCCAAATATGGATGATTGTGGGTGAAATATGGGAGATCACATGACAAAACTGCAATGTAGCCTTCAAATCAGGTTTTTGTCAAACTTGACATTAAATCGAAAGAAATTTAACATTCACGAAAATCAATAGAAAATTAAGGTTATTATTAGTCATCTACAACATAATCCATAATCAAAGTCTTCAAATCCTAGTTGATTGTGGGCAGAAAATAAATGTTCTGAATAGTCATCTACACGATCATCCTTAATAAAATTTCCCAAAAATGGTTCATTGTGTGTTAAAAATGGGAGTTTGTGTAACATAGCTGCAACGTAGCCTTAAAATCAGGTTTTTGCTAAACTCGGCATTAAATCGATGGAAATTCAACATTCTCGAAAACTGATAGAAAATAAAGATTCTTAATAGTCATCTACGACACAATCCTTAATCAAAGTTCTCCAAATATGGTTGATTGTGGAATAAAGATGAGAGTTCATGTGACATAGTTGCAACATAGCCTTGAAATGTGGTTTTGATTGAATTCAACATAAAATCGTTTGATATTCAACATTCACGAAAACAAATGGAAAATAAAAGTTTATAATAGTCATCTATAATTTAATACTGAATAATACTCCCAACATGGTTGATGGTGGGTAAAAAATAGCGGTTCACGTGACATAGCTGCAACATAGCCTTAAAATTAGGCTTTTGTCAAAATCAATATTAAATCAGTGGAAATTAAATATTTACGAAAACTGATAGAAAATAAATATTTTAATACTCATCTACAACACAATACTAAATCAAAGTATTCCAAACATGGTTGATTGTGGGTGACAAATGGGAGTTCGCATGTCACATCTTCAGTGTAGACTTAAAATCAAGATTCACGAAATCAAATAGAAATCAAATGTTCTTAATAGTCATTTTTAACATAATACTAAATCAAAACTCTCCAAACATAGTTAATTGTGGGTAAAAAATGGGTGTTCGCTTGACACAACTGCAATGTAGCCTTAAAATCTGGTTTTTGTCAAACTTGATATTAAATCAATGGAAATTAAACATTCACGAAAATATAGATAGAAAATAAAGGTTCTTAATAGTGATATACAACATAATCTTAAATCAAAGTTCTCCAAATATGGTTAATTATGGGTAAAAAATTGGAGTTTGTGTGACAAAGCCTTAAAATAAGATTATTGTCGAACTCAACATTAAATTGATGGAAATTTAATATTCATGAAAACCAATAAAAGAATAAAGGTTTTTAATAGTCATCTACAACATAATCCTAAATAAAAGTTATCCATACATGGTTGATTATGGGTAAAAAATGGTGGTTCGCGTGACAGATCTGTAATGTAGGCTTAAAATTAGATTTTTGTCGAAGTCAACATTAAATCGATAGAAATTAAATATTCATGAAAATGGATAGAAAATAAAGGTTCTTAATAGTCATCTACAACACAATCCTATATTAATGTTCTCCAACATTGTTGATTGTGGGTGAAAAAGCAACCATCTGATAGAAAAAAAAAGTTATTAATAGTCATCTACAACACAATCCTATACTAGAGTTCTCCAAACGTGGTTGATTGTGGGTTAAAAATTGGAGTTGATGTGACATACTGTAATGTAGCCTGAAAATCAAGTTTTTTTCAATCTCGACATTAAATTTATTGAAATTCAACATTCACGAAAGTCGATAGAAAATAATGCTTCTTAATAGTTATCTAAAACACAATTCTAAATAAGAGTTATCCAAACATGGTTGATTGTGGGTCAAAAATTGGAGTTCGTGTGACACAGCTGCAATGTAGTCTTAAAATATGGTTTTTGTTGAACTCAGACCTTAAATCAATTGAAATTGATAAGATATAAAATTTCTTAATAGTCATCTATAGTACAGTCCTAAATCAAAGTTCTCCAAACATGGTTGATTACGTGTTAAAAATGGGAGTTCAAATGGCATAGCTGCACGAAATCCAATAGAGATTAGCTGGAGTCGTAATGAGAATGAGGGACAGGAAACCCCTTTACCAAGGAAAAGACAGCTTTCGCAGGAGGAAAGATTGACCAGGCTCGAGTGTAATTTGTCCAAGATTGGCCAAAATATTAGGGCCACTGTGGAGAATAATCACAAAATTGCCAGGCATAACACCATTATCATCAATGCTATGGTGGAAAAGCTCGAAAAAAATCAAAAGGGCTCACTGGTCGTGGATTTGGATGTGGATAGAGGTTGCAGCAAATTTTTTGTTGAAGGGATTTCGACACGCACTTGGGCTAATACGAAGAGGAAGACCCCGATTTCTTCACATATGGTTCAAATCTTCAAGCAGGGGTTACAGGATATGAAGGATGTTGAAAAGGATGCTGAGGAGTTGATGAACACCTTGGAGTAGTGCGGTGGTGTTTGTTTCTAACTTTTTGGCGGTCCTATTTTTGGACCCTGTTGTCTCTTTGTGTTGTCGTTTCCTTTTTGGGACAGTTGTCTGTTTGTTTGGACTTGTTTTGCTCTATCTTTTGGTGTTTTAACTTTGTGGTTTCAGGTCCCTGTAAAACCTATTTTTTCCTTTTCAAAAACATAATACTAAATCAAAGTTCTCCAAACATAGTTGGTTGTGGGTGAAAAATGGGAGTTCGCGTGACAAAGCTGCAATGTAGCTTTAAAATAAAGTTTCATGGGACTTGACATTTTATTGATGAAAATTCAACATTCGGGAAAACAAATAGAAAATAATGTTCATAATAGTCATCTACAACATATTTCAAAATCAAAATTCTCCAAACATGGTTGATTGTGGATGAAAATTGGCAGTTCACGTCACACAGGTGCAACGTAGCCTTAAAATCAAGTTTTGGTCTAACTCGGCACTAAATTGTTAGAAATTCAACATTCACGAAAACCAATAGAAATAAAAGGTTTAGTAGTCATCAACAATAAAAACCTAAATCAAAGTTCTCCAAACATGGTTGATTAATGGTGAAAAATAGGAGTTCATGTGACAAATTTGCAACATAGCCTTGAAATTAGGCTTTCGTGAAACATGACATTAAATCGATGGAAATTCAATATTCATGAAACCTAATAATAATAAATGGTTCTTAATAGCCATCTACAACACAATCCTTAATAAAAGTTCTCCAAACATGGTTGATGGTCTGTCAAAAATGGGAGTTCGCGTGACACAACTGCAAAGTAGCCTTAAAATTAGGTTTTCCTCGAACTCGACATTAAATCATTAGAAGTTTGAGATTCACAAAAACCGATAGAAATTAAAGGTTCTTAATATTCATATAAAACACAATTTTAATTTAAAGTTCTTCCAACATTGTTGATTGTGGTTGAAAAATGGGAGTTCATGTGACAATGCTGCAACATAGCGTTTTAAGATCAGGTTTTGGTTGAACTCAACATTTAATCGATGAACCTTTAACATTAAAAAAAACCAATAGAAAATAAAGGTTCTTAATAGTCATATACAACACACTAGTAAATCAAAGTTATCAAAAAACTAGTTGATTATGGGTTAAAAATTGGAGTTCGCATGAAACACATCTGCAACGTAGCCTTAAAAATAGGTTTTCGCCGAACTCAACATTAAATCGATAGAAATTCACCATTCACAAAAATAAATAGAAAACAAAGATTCTTAATAGTCATCTACAACACAATCCTAAATCAGATTTCTCCAAAGATGGATTTTAGTGGGTGAAATAAGCAAATTCACATCACACAACTACAATGTAGCCTTAAAATAGGGTTTTTTTCGAATTCAACATTTAATCATCGAAAATTCAACATTCACAAAAACAAATAGAAAATAAATGTTCTTAATAGTCACCTACAACATAATCCTAAATCAAAGTTCTCCAAACATGGTTGATTGTGAATAAAAAATAGGAGTTCGCTTGACACAGATGCAATGTAGCCTTAAAATCAGATTTTGGTCGAACCTAACATTAAATCATTGGGAATTCAACATTGACAAAAATCGTAACAAAATGATTGTTCTTAATATTCATCTACATTACAATACTAAATCAAAGTTCTCCAAATATTGTTGATTGTGAGTGAAAAATCAGAGTTCACATGACATAGCTGCAACGTAGCCTTAAAATGACCTTTTCAACGAACTCGACATTAAATAGATAGAAATTGAACGTTCATGGAAACTAATAGAAAATAAAGGTTCTTTATAGTCATCTAAAAAACAATCCTAAATCAAAGTTCTCCAAATATGGTTGATTGTGGGTTAGAAATCAGAGTTCACATGACAAAACTGCAATGTAGCCTTCAAATCAGGTTTTCGTCAAATTCGACATTAAATTGAAAGAAAGTTAACATTCACAAAAATCGATAGAAAATAAAGGTTATTGTTAGTCATCTACAACATAATCCTAAATCAAAGTTCTCAAAACCTGGTTGATTGTGGGTGAAAAATGGGAGTTCGCGTCAAAAAGATGCAATGTAGCCTTAAAATAAGATTTCGTGAAACTTGAAAGTTAATCGACGGAAATTCAACATACACGAAAACAAATAGAAAATAAAGGTTCTTAATAGTCATTTACAGCATAATCCTAAATAAAAATAATCTAAACATGGTTGATTATGCAAGAAATATGGGAGTTCGTATGAAATGTCCACAACGTAGATTTAAAATTAGGTTTTTGTCGAACTCGACATTAAGTCAAATTTTTCCAAATATGGTTTATTGTGGGTGAAAAATGGGAGTTTTCTTGACAAATATGCAATGTAGCCTTAAAATTAGGTTTCGTCGAACTCGACAGTTAATCAATGGAAATTCAACATTAAAAAAAGAGAAATAGAAAATAAAGGTTATTAATAGTCATCTACAACACGATACTAAATCAAAGTTCGCCAAACATGGTTGATTATGGGTGAAAAATGGGAGTTCTAATGACACATATATAATATAGCTGTAAAATCCAATTTTCATGAAATCCAATATTAAACATGGTTGATTGTGGGTTAAATATTCGAGTTCACGTAACATACCTGCAACATAGCCTTAAAATCAGGTTTTTGCTAAACTTGACATTAAATCGATGGAAATTCAACATTCTCGAAAATCGATAGAAAATAAAGATTCTTAATAGTCATCTACAACACAGTATTAAATCAAAGTTCTCCAAACATGTTTGATTGTGGATGAAAAATGGGAGTTCATGTGACACAATTGCAACGTACCCTTAAAATAAGGTTTTCATTGAACTCGATGTTAAATCGATTGAAATTCAACATTCACGAAAACTAATAGAAAATAAAGTTATCTACAACACAATTATAAATCAAAGATATCCAAATATGGTTTATTATGGGTGAAAAATGGGAGTTCGCATGACATAGCTACAACGTAGCCTTAAAAACCATTTTTTGACGAACTAAGAATTACATCTATGGAAATTCAGCATGCACGAAAATCGGTAGAAAATAAAGTTTCTTAATAGTCAACCACAACACAATCCGAAAGAAAATAACTCCAAACATGGGTAATTGTGGGTGAAAAATGGGAGTTCGAAATCACAAAGATGCAATGTAGCCTTGAAATAGGGTTTTCTCAAACTCAACATTTAATCGATGGAAATTCAATATTCATGAAAACAAATAGAAAATAAAGGTTATTAATAGTGATTTACAACATACTCCTCAATACAAATTCTCAAAACATGGGTGATTATGCGTGAAAAATGAGAGTTCTTGTGACACGTCTAATATGTAGAATTAAAATTAGTTTTCGTCGAACTCGACATTAAATCGATGGAAATTCAACATTTGCAAAAACCGATTCAAAATAAATGTTATTAATAGTCCTCTACAACAAAATACTAAATCAAAGTTCTCCAAACATGTTTGATTGTGGGTGAAAAATGGGAGTTTGTGTGACGCATCTGCATCGTAGCTTTAAAATTAGGTTTTCGTCAAATTCAACATTAAATCGATGGAAGTTTAACATTGACGAAAACCGCTAGAAAATAAAGATTCTGAACAGTCATCTACAACACAATACTAAATAAAAAAAAATCGAACATGGTTGATTACGGGTGAAAAATGGGAAATCCTGTTACAAATCTGAAATGTAGCCTTAAAATTAGGTTGTCATCAAACTCGTCATTAAATCGGTGGAAATTGAACATTCACAAAAATCAATAGAAAATAAATGTTCTTAATAGTCATAAATCAAATTTCTTGAAAAATGTTTGATTATGGGTGAAAAAAGGGAGTACGCGTGACACATCTGCAAAGTAGCCTTAAAATCAGGTTTTCGCCGAACTCGACTTTAAATCAATGAAAATTCCCAATTCACGAAAATTGATTGAAAATAAAGTTTCTTAATAGTCATGTACAACCCATTCCTTAATCAAACTACTCCAAACATGGTTGATTATGTGTGAAAAATGGGAATTTGTGTGACATAGCTGCAACGTAGCTTTAAACTCAGGTTTTCGTCAAACTCAACATTAAATCGATAAAAATTCAATATTCATGAAAACTTTAAGAAAATAAATGATCTTAATAGTCATCTACAACACAATACTAAATAAAATTTCTCCAAACATAGTTGATTGTGGGTGAAAATGATAGTTCACGTGACATAACTGCAACGTAGCCCTAAAATCAGGTTTTCATCAAACTCGACATTAAATCAATTGAAATTCAACATTCTCAAAAACCAATAGAAAATAAAGGTTCATAATAGTCATCTACAACACAATCGTAAAATAAAGTTCTCAAAAAATGGTTGATTATGGGTGAAAAAAGGGAGTTCGCATAACACATCTGCAAAGTACCCTTAAAATCACGTTTTTTCCAAACTCGACATTAAATCGATGGAAATTCAGAATTCATGAAAATCGATAGAAAAGAAAGATTCTTAATAGTCATCTACAACACTGATGCAACGTAGCCTTAAAATCAAATTTTAGTCGAATATAATATTAAATGAATGGAAATTCAACATTGACGAAAACCGTAACAAAATAATTGTTCTTAATATTCATCTACAATACAATACTAAATCAAAGTTCACCAAACATTGTTGATTATGGTTAAAAAATGGGAGTTCACATGACACAGCTGCAATGTAGCCTTAAAATCACCTTTTCATCGAACTCGACATTAAATAGATGGAATTTAAATGTTCATGAAAACTAATAGAAAATAAAGATTCTTTATAGGCATCTAAAAAAATATCCTCAATCAAAGTTCTCCAAATATGGTTGATTGTGGGTGAAAAATGGGAGTTCACGTGACAAAACTAAAATGTAGGCATCAAATCAGGTTTTTGTCAAACTCGACATTAACTCGAAAGAAATTTAACATTCACGAAAATCAATAGAAAATAAAGGTTATTATTAATCATCTACAACATAATCCTAAATCAAAGTTCCCAGAACCTGGTTGAATGTCGGTGAAAAATGGGAGTTCGAGTCACAAAGATGCAATGTGCCTTAAAATAGGGTTTCGTGAAAATTGAAATTTAATCGATGAAAATTCAACATTCACGAAAACAAATAGAAACTAAAGGTTCTTAATAGTCATTTACAGCATAATCCTGAATAACAATTCTCCAAACAAGGTTGATTATGCGTGAAAAATGGGAGTTCATATGACACGTCCACAAAGGAGAATTAAAATTAGGTTTTCGTCGAACTCGACATTAAATCATAGAAAATAAATTTTCTTAATAGTCATAAATAAAATTTCTCCAAACAACGTTGATTATGGGTGAAAAAGGCAGTTCGCATGACACATCTGCAACAAAACCTTCAAAATAGGTTTTTGCGGAACTCAACATTAAATCGATGAAAATTCACCATTAACAAAAATAAATAGAAAACAAAGATTCTTAATAGTCATCTACAACTACAATGTAGCCTCCAAATACGGTTTTCATCGAACTCAACATTAAATTGATGGAAATTCAACTTTCGTCTGACACAACTGCAATGTAACCTTCAAATAGGGTTTTTGTCGAACTTGACATTCAATTGACGGAAATTCAATATTCATGAAAACTAATAGAAAATAAAAGTTTTTAATAGTCATCTAGAACATAATCTTAAATCAAAGTTTTCCAAACATGGTTTATTCTGGGTGAAAATTGGGAGTTTGCTTGACAAAGATGCAATGTAGCCTTAAAATTATATTTCGTCAAACTCGACATTTAATAGATGGAAATTCAACATTCACAAAAACAAATAGAAAATAATGGTTTTTAATAGTCATCTACAACATAATCCTAAATCAAAGTTCTCCAAACATGATTGATTGTGGTTGATAAATGGGAGTTTGCATGAGAAAGCTATAATGTAGCTTAAAAGTAAAGTTTCTGGAAGCTCCACATTTAATCGATGGAGATTCAACATTCTTGAAAATAAATAGAAAACTAAACGTTTCTTAATAGTCATCTACAACATAATCCTAAATCAAAGTTCTCCAAACATGGTTGATTAAGCGTGAAAAATAGGAGTTCCTGTGACAAATTTGCAACATAGCCTTAAAATTAGGCTTTCATGGAACACGACATTAAATCAATAGAAATTCAATATTCATGAAAACCTAATAAAAATAAAAGGTTCTTAATAGTCATCCACAACACAATCCTTAATCAAAGTTCTCCAAACATGGTTGATTGTGTTTCAAAAATGGGAATTCACGTGACATAGCTATAAAGTAGACTTAAAATCAATTTTACCTCGAACTCGACATTAAATGGATGTTAATTCAACATTCACAAAAATCGATAGAAACTAAAGATTCTTAATAGTCATCTACAACACAATCCTAAATTAAATTTTTCTTCAAACATGGTTGATTGTGGTTGACAAATGGGAGTTCACATGTCACATCTGCAGTGTAGACTTAAAATCAACATTCACGAAATCCAATAGAAAATAAATGTTCTTAATAGTCATCTACAACATAATACTAAATCAATGTTCACCAAACATTATTGATTGTGTCTGAAAAATGGGAGTTCCCGTGACAAAGCTGCAATGTAGCTTTAGAATAAGGTTTCATCAAACTTGACATTTTTATCGATGAAAATTCAAAATTGAGGAAAACAAATAGAAAATAAAGTTCATAATAGTCATCTACAACATAATACAAAATCAAAATTCTCTAAACATGGTTGATTGTGGGTGAAAAATGGCAGTTCACGTCACAAAGGTGCAATGTAGCCTTAATATCAAGTTTTGGTCTAACTCGACACTAAATAGATAGAAATTCAATTTTCACGAAAACCGATAGAAAATAAAGGTTTAGTAGTCATGAACAATAAAATCCTAAATCAAAGTTCTCCAAACATGGTTGATTAAGGGTGAAAAATAGGAGCTCATGTGACAAATTTGCAACATAGCCTTAAAATTAGGCTTTCATGAAACACAAAATTAAATCAATGGAAATTTAATATTCATGAAAACCAATAAAAACAAAATTTTCTTAATCGTCATCTACAACACAATATTTAATCAAAGTTCTCCAAACAAGGTTGATTGTGTGTCAAAAATGGGAGTTTGCAAAAATTGAACATTCATGAAAATCAATAGAAAATAAAGGTTCTTAATACTCATCTACAACACAATCCTCAAATCAATTTTCTCCAAGCATGGTTGATTGTGGGTGAAAAATAGGAGTTCATGTGACACAACTGCAATGTAGCCTTAAAATCAGGTTTTCGTTGAACTTGAAATTAAATCAAAGGAAATTCAACATTCACAAAAACTCATAGAAAATCAAGGTTCTAAATATTTATCTATAATACAATCCTAAATGAAATATATCCAAAAATGGTTTATTGTGAGTGAAAAATGGGAATTCATGGGACAAAGCTGCAACGTAGCCTTAAAATAAGGTTTTTGTCGAATTTGATATTAAATCGATGGAAATTCAACATTCACGAAAACCGATAGAATATAAAGGTTTTTAATAGTTATCTACAACTCAATCCTAAATTAAAGTTCTCCAAACATGGTTGATTGTGGGTGAAAATTGGATTTGGCATGACACAGCTTGAACATAGCCTGAAAATCAAGTTTTTGTTGAACTTGACATTAAATCAATGGAAATTCAATTCACGAAAATCGAAAGAATATATAAAAAATCTTAATAGTCATCTACAACACAATCCTTATTAAAAGTTCTCTAAACATGGTTGATTGTGGGTGAAAAATGGGAGTTTACGTGACATGGCAGGAACGTATTCTTAAAATCAGGTTTTTCGTTGAACTTGACATTAAATCATTGGAAATTTAACATTCATCAAAACCAATAGAAAATAAAGGATCTTAATTGTCATCTACAACTTTATCCTAAATAAAATTTCATCAAATATGGTTGATTGTGGGTGAAATGGGAGTTCACATGACATAGCTGTACCGTAGCCTTAAAATCAGGTTTTCGTTGAACTCGACATTAAATCGTTGGAAATTCAACATTCATGAAAATCGATAGAAAATAAAGGTTTTTAATAGTCATCTACAACACAATCCTAAATCAAAGTTCTCCAAACATGGTTGATTGTTTGTGAAAAATTGGAGTTCACATGACACAACAACAATGTAGCCTTAAAATTACCTTTTCATCGAACTCAACATTAAATTGATGGAAATTGAACATTCACTAAAATCGATAGAAAATAAAAGTTTTTAATAGTCATCGACACCACAATCCTAAATCAAAGTTGTCCAATCATGGTTGATTGTGGGTTGAAATGCGAGTTCGCATAACACATTTGTAATGTAGCCTTAAAATTAAATGTTTTTGAACTCAACATTAAATAAATGCAAATTCGAAATTCATGAAAACTAATAAAAAATAGAAATTATTAATAGTCATCTACGAAACAATATTTAATAAAAGTTCTCCAAACATGTTTGATTGTGGATGAAAAATGGGATTTCACATGACACAACAAAAATGTAGCCTTCAAATCAGGTTTTCATCGAACTCGATGTTAAATCGACTGAAATTCAACATTCATGAAAACTAATAGAAAATCAAGTTTTCGATTAGCTATCTACAACACAATCCTAAATCAAAGTTATCCAAATATGTCTTATTGTGGGTGAAAAATGGGAGTTTGCGTGACAACTCTTCAATGTAGAATTAAAATTAGTTTACATCAAATTTGACATTAAATCAATGGAAATTGAACATTCGCGAAAATTGATAGAAAATAAATGTTCTTAATAGTCATCTACAACACAATACTAAATAAAAGTTCTCCAAACATAGTTGATTATGGGTGAAAAATGGGAGTTCGGATGATGCATCTGCAATATAGCTTTAAAATCAGGTTTTCATCAAATTCGACATTAAAATGATGGAAATTCAACATTCACGAAAACCGCTGCATAGTTCTTAATAGTCATGGTCGATTGTGTGTGAAATGGGAGATGACATGACATAGTTGGACCATAGCCTTAAAATAGGGATTTCATCGAACTTGACATTAAATCGATGGGAATTCCACTTTCAAAAAAACTGATTGAAAATAAAGATTCTTAATAGTTATCTAAACACAATCCTAAATCAAAGTTCTCCAAACATGGATGTTCGTGTGTGAAAATTTCAAGTTCGTCTGACACAACTGCAATGTAGCCATAAAATATGGTTTTCGTCGAACTCGACATTCAATTGATGGAAATTCAATATTAGTGAAAGCTAATAGAAAATAAAGGTTTTTAATAGTCATCTACAACATTTAAATGAAAGTTTTCAAAATATGGTTTATTGTGGGTGAAAAATTGGAGTATTCTTGACAAAGATGCAATGTAGCCTTAAAATTAGGTTTCATCGAGCTCGACATTTAATCGACCGAAATTCAACATTCAAAAAGAAAAATAGGAAATAAAGGTTCTTAATAGTCATCTACAACAAAATACTAAATCAAAGTTCTCCAAGCATGGTTGATTGTGGGTGAAAAATGGGAGTTCGGATGACACATCTACAACATAGCTTTGAAATCAAGTTTTCGGGAAATTCAACATTCACGAAAACTTCTAGAAAATAAATTTTCTTAATAGTCATCTACAACACAATCCTTAATAAAATTTCCCAAACATGGTTGATTATGGATTAAAAATGGGATTTTGTGTAACATAGTTGTAACATAGCCTTAAAATCAGGTTTTTGCTAAACTTGACATTAAATCGATGGAAATTCAACATTCTCGAAAATTGATAGAAAATATAGATTTTTATTAGTCATCTACAACACAATCATTAATCAAAGTTCTCCAAAAATGGTTGATTGTAGAATAAAAATTAGAGTTCGTGTGACAAAGCTGCAACGTAGCCTTAAAATGTGGTTTTCATACAACTCAACTTTAAATCGTTTGATATTCAACATTCACGAAAACAAATGGAAAATATAAGTTTTTAATAGTTATCTACAACTTAATACTGAATAAAGTACTGCCAACATGGTTTATGGTGGGTAAAAAATAGGGGTTCACTTGACATAGCTGCAACGTATCCTTGAAATTAGGTTTTCATTCAAATGGACATTAAATCGATGAATGATCAACGTTCACAAATAGAAATAGAAAATAAAGGTTCTTAATAGTCATGTATAACATAATCTTAAATTAAAGTTCTCCAAACATTGTTGATTATGCATGAAAAATGGGTGTTTGCATGACACGTTTGCAACGTAGCCTTAAAATTAGGTTTTCGTCAAACTCAACATTAAATCAATGGAAATTAAATATTTATGAAAAATGATAGAAAATAAAGGTTCTTAATAGTCATTTACAACACAATACTAGATCAAATTATTCCAAACATGGTTGATATTGCAAGAAAAATGCAAGTTCACAAGACACAGCTGCAATGTAGACTTAAAATCAGGTTTTCGTCAAACTCGACATTAAATCATTGGAAGTTTGACATTCACTAAAACCGGTAGAAATTAAAGGTTCTTAATATTCATCTGCAACACAATTTTCATTTAAATTTCTCCAAACATTGTTCATTGTGGTTGAAAAATGGGAGTTCATGTGACAATGCTACAAAATAGCTTTAAAATCATATTTCCGTCGAATTTGACATTTAATCGATTGAAATTCAACATTGACGATTTTTTTATGAAAATAAAGGTTCTTAATAGTCATCTACAACATAATCCTAAATCAAATTTCTCCAAACATGGTCGATTATGGGTGAACAAAGGGAGTTCGTGTGACACATTTGCAACGTAGCCATAAATTTAGGTTTTTCTCAAACTCGATATTAAATCATTGGAAATTCAACATTCACAAAAAACTGATAGAAAATAAAGTTTCCTAATAGTCATCTACAATAAAATAATAATTGAAGGTTGTCCAAACATTGTTTATTGTGGGTGAAGAATAGGAATTTGCATAACACAGCTGCAACGTAACCTTAAAATAAGGTTTTCATTGAACTCGACATTAATTCAATGGAAATTCAAACATTCATGAAAACCGATATAAAATAAAGTTTCTTAATAGTCATCAACAACACAAACCTTAATCAAAGTTCTCCAAAAACGGTTGATTGTTGGGAAAAAATAGTAGTTCATGTGACACAGTAGCAACATAGCCTAAAAATCAAGTTTTCACCGAACTCGACATTATATTGATGGAATATCAACATCCACAAATACTGATAGAAAATAAAGGTTCTTAGTAGTCATCTACAACTTAATCCTAAATCGAAGTTCTTGAAACATGGTTGATTATGGGTGATAAAAGGGAGTTCGCATGACACAGCTGCAACATAACCTTAAAATCTGGTTTTTCTTGAACTTGACATTAAATCGATGGAAATTGACCATTCATGAAAATCGATAGAAAATAAAGGTTCTTAATACTCATCGACAATAGAATCCTAAATCAATAATTTTCTCCAAACATGGTTGATTATGGGTGAAAAATGGGAGTTCACGTGACACAACTACAATGTAGCCTTAAAATAAGGTTTTCGTTGAACTTGAGATTAAATCAAGCGAAATTCAACATTCACAAAAACAGATAGAAAATCAAAGTTCTTAATAGTCATCAACAACACAATCTTAAACCAAAGTTCTCCAAAAATGGATGATTGTGAGTGAAAAATGGGAGTTCGCGGGACAAAGTTGCAACGTAGGCTTAAAATAAGGTTTTTGTCGAATTTGACATTAAATAGATGGAAATTCAACATTCACGAAAATCGATAGAATATAAAGGTTTTTAATAGTTATCAACAACTCAATCCTAAATCAAAGTTCTCCAAACATGGTTGATTGTGGGTGAAAATGAGAGTTCGCATGACACAGCTGAATTGTAGTCTTAAAATTAGGTGTTTGTTGAACTTGCCATTAAATTGTTGGAAATTCAAAATTCATCAAAACCTATAGAAAATAAAGGATCTTAATAGTCATCTACAACGTAATCCTAAATAAAATTTTACCAAACATGGTCGATTGTGGGTGAAATGGGAGATGACATGATATAGTTGGACCATAGCCTTAAAATCAGGTTTTCATTGAACTCGATTTAATGTTGTGTTCGATGAAAACCTGATTTTTTAAGGCAATGTTGCAGTGTTGTCATGATAACTCCCTTTTTCACGGACAATAAACCATGTTTGGGGAACTTTGATTTAGATTTGTGTTGTAGATGACTATTAAGAACCTTTATTTTCTATCGGTTTTCATGAATGTTGCAATTGTGTCACGAGAACTTCCATTTTTCACTGACAATCAACCATGTTTGAAAAACTTTGATTTAGGATTGTGTTTTAGATGACTATTAAGAACCTTTATTTTCTATTGGTTTTCATGAATGTTTAATTTTCATAGATTTAATGTCGACTTTCACGGAAACCTATTTGTAAGGCTACGTTACAGCTACATCATATCATCTCCAATTTTTCATCCACAATCAACCATGTTTGGAGAACATTTATTTAGGATTGTGTTATAGATGACTATAAAGAACCTTTTTCTTCAATTGGTTTTCGTGAATGTTCAATTTCCATTGATTCAATTTCAATTGGCTATGTTGAATCTTTGTTACGTGAACTCCTATTTTATACCCAGAATCAACCATATTTGGAGTACTTTGACTAAGGATTGTGTTGTAGATGACTATTAAGAACCGTTATTTTCTATCGGTTGTCGTGAATGTTCAATTTCTATTGATTTAATGTCGACTTTGACAAAAACCTAATTTTAAGGCTACGTTGCAGCTGAGTCACGTGAATTCTAATTTTTCACCAATAAAATTCTTCAAACATGGTTGATTGTGTGCGAAAAATGGGAGTTCATGTGACACAGTTGCAACGTAGCCTTAAAATCAAAGTTTTTCCTTGAACTTGACCTTAAAATTTCACAAAAACTGATAGAAAATAAAGGTTTTTACTAGTCATCTACAACATAGTACTAAATCAAAGGACTCCAAACATGGTTGATTGTGTATAAAAAATGGGAGTTCGCGTGACACAGCTGCAAGTATCTTAATAGTTATCTCCAAACATGGTTAAAATAGCCTTAAAATCAGGTTTTCGTTGAACTTGACATTAAATCATTGGAAGTTATTCACAAAAATCAATAGAAATTAAAGATTCTTAATATTCATCTAAAACACAATTTTAATTTACAGTTCTCCAAACATTTTTGATTATGGTTGAAAATGGGAGTTCGCATGACAAAACTCGAATGTAGCCTTAAAATCAAGTTTTCGTTGAACTGGACATTAAATCAATGGAAATTCAGTAATTCACTAAAACCAAAAGAACATAAAAAATCTTAATAGTCATCTACAACACAATCCTACATAAAAATTCTACAAACATGGTTGATTGTGGGTGAATAATGGGAGTTTACGTGACATAGCTGAAACATAGTCATAAAATCAGGTTTTCATTGAACTTGACATTAAATCATTGGAAATTCAACATTCATCAAAACCGATAGAAGATAAAGGATCTTAATAGTCATATACAACTTATTCCTAAATAAAATTTCACCAAACATGGTTGATTTGGGTGAAAAATAGTAGTTCACATGACACAGGTGCATGTAGCCTTAAAATCAAGTTTTCATCAAACTCGACATTTAGTCGATGGAAATTCAACATGCACAAAAGCCTATAGAAAATAAAGGTTCTTAATACTCCTATACAACACAATCCTGATTCAATAACCTTTATTTTAAATGGGTTTTTGTTAATGTTGAACTTTCATCGATTTAATGTCGACTTTGACGGAATCCTAATTGCAAGGCTACTTTGCAACTGTGTCACATGAGCTCCACTTTTTCACCCACAATCAACCATGTTTGGAGAACATTTATTTAGTATTGTGTTGTAGATGATAAAGAACCTTTTTTCTTATATTGGTTTTTGTGAATATTCAATTTCCATTGATTCAATTTTGATTGGCTATATTGCATCTTTGTTAATCAAGTCCTATTTTTTACCAAGAATCAACCATGTTTGGATAACTTTGATTTAGGATTGTGTTGTAGACGACAATTAAGAACATTTATTTTTTATTGATTTAATGTCGAGTTTGACGAGAACCTGATTTTGAGGCTATGTTACAGTTGTGTCACGCGAACTCCCATTCACCCACAATCAAACATTTTCTGAAAACTTTGATATAGGATTGTGTTGTACATGATTATTAAGAACCTTTATTTTCTATCATTTTTTGTGAATGTTCAATTTCCATCGATTTAATGTCAAGTTCGAAGAAAACATGATTTTAATTTTATGTTGTAGTTGTGTCACACGAACTCCCTTAAAATTAGGTTTCTTCGAACTCGACATTTAATTGATGGAAATTCAAGATTCACAAAAACAAATAGAAAATAAAGGTTCTTAATAGTCATTTACAACTTAATCATGAATCAAAGTTCTCCAAACATGGCTGATTATAGGTGATAAATGGGAGTTCGCATGACAAAGCTACAATGTAGCTTTAAAATAAGGTTTCGTCGAACTCCACATTTAATTGATGGAAATTCAACAATCATGAAACCCAATAGAAAATAAAGGTTCTTAATAGTCATCTACAACAAAATCCAAAATCAAAATTCTCCAAACATGGTTGATTATCCATGAAAACTAGGAATTCATGTGACAACTCTGCAATGTAGAATTAAGATTAGGTTTTCATCGAATTCGACATTAACTCGATGGAAATTGAACATTTGCGAAAACCGATAGAAAATAAATTTTATTAATAGTCATCTCCAACACAATACTAAATCAAAGTTCTCCAAACATGGTTGAATGTGAATAAAAAATAGGAGTTTGCATGACACAGATGCAACGTAGCCCTAAAATCAGATTTTGGTCGAACATGACATTTAATCAATGGAAATTCAACATTGATGAAAACTGTAACAAAATAAGTGTTCTTAATAGTCATCTACAGTACAATACTAAATCAAATTTCTCCAAACATTGTTGATTGTGGCTGAAAAATGGGAGCTCACATGACACAGCTGCAATGTAGCCTTAAAATCAACTTTTCATCGAACTCGACATTAAATAGATGGAAATTGAACGTTCATGAAAACTAATAGAAAATAAAGGTTCTTTATAGTCATCTAAAAAAAATCTTAAATCAAAGTTCTCCAAATATGGATGATTGTGGGTGAAAAATGGGAGTTCATGTGACAAAACTAAAATGTACCCTTCAAATCAGGATTTCGTGAAACTTTATTATGTGTCAAAAATGGGAGTTCGTGAAAATTGAACATTTCATTAAAATAGATAGAAAATAAATGTTCTAAATACTCATCTACAACACAATCCTAAATCAATTTTCTCCAAACATGGTTGATTGTAGGTGAAAAATGCGAGTTCACATGACAAAACTGCAATGTAGCCTTCAATTCAGGTTTTCGTTAAACTTGGCATTAAATCGAAAGAAGAACATTCACTAAAAATCGATAGAAAATAAAGGTTATTATTAGTCATCTACAACATAATCCTAAATCAAAGTTGTGAAAACCTAGTTGATTGTGGGTGAAAAATTGGAGTTCGTGTCAGAAAGATGCAATGTAGCCTTAAAATAGGGTTTCATGAAACTTGAAATTTAATCGATGGAAATTCAACATTCACGAAAATAAATAGAAAATAAAGGTTCTTAATAGTCATTTACCGCATAATCCTAAATAAAAATTCTCCAAACATGGTTGATTATGGGTGAAAAAAGGGAATTTGTATCACACGTCCACAACGTAGAATTAAAATTAGGTTTTCGTAGAACTCGATATTAAATCAATAGAAATAGTTTTTCTTAATATTTATAAACAAAAGTTCTCCAAACATCGTTGATTATTGGTGAAAAAGGGAGTTCGCGTGACGCATCTGCAACGTAGCCTTAAAAATAGGTTTTCGCCGAACTGAACATTAAATTGATGGAAATTCACCATTCACAAAAATAAATAGAAAACAAACATTCTTAATAGTCATCTACAACACAATCCTAAATCAAATTTCTCCAAAAATGGATGTTTGTGGGTCAAATAAGGATGTAGCCTTAAAATAGGTTTTTCGTCGAACTCGACATTAAATCGTTGAAAATTCCAATTTCACAAAAACTGATTGAAATTAAAGATTTTTAATAGTCATCTACAACACAATCCTAACTGAAAGTTCTCCAAACATGGATGTTCGTGTGTGAAAATTTCATCTTCGTGTGACACAACTGCAATAGTCATGTAAAACATTTAAATCAAATTTTTACAAATATGGTTTATTGTGGGTGAAAAATAGAAGGTTTTTTGACAAAGATACAATGTAGCCTTAAAATTAGGTTTTGTCGAACTCAACATTTAATCGATGGAAATTCAACATTCACAAAAACAAATATAAAATAAAGGTTCCTAATAGTTATCTACAACACAATACTAAATTAAAGTTCTCCAAACATGGTTGATTATTTGTGAAAAATGGGAGTTCACATGACACATATGCAACATAGTTTTAAAATCAAATTTTCGTGAAATTCGACATTAAACTGATGGAAATTCAACATTCACGAAAACCGGTAGAAAATAAATCTTCTTAATAGTCATCTACAACACAATCTTAATAAAATTTTCCGAATATGGTTGATTGTGGGTTAAAAATAGGAGTTTGCGTAACATAGCTGCAACATAGCCTTAAAATCAGGTTTTTGCTAAACTCGACATTAAGTTGATGGAAATTCAACATTCTCAAAAACAAACAAAAAATAAAGGTTCTTAATAGTAATGTATAACATAATCTTAAATTAAAGTTCTCCAAAAAAGGTTGATTATGCTTGCAAAAAGAGAGTTCACATGACACGTCTGCAACGTAGCCTTAAAATTAGGATTTTCGTCAAACTCAACATAAAATCAATGGAAATTAAATATTTATGAAAATCGATAGAAAATAAAGGTTCTTAAAAGTCATCTAGAACACAATACTAAATCAAAGTATTCCAAACATGGTTGATTGTGGGTGAAAATGCGAGTTCGCATGACATGCTGCAATGTGGACTTAAAATTAGTTTTTCATCGAACTCAACATTAAATCGATAGAAAATAAAGATTCTTAATAGTCATCTACAACACAATCTTAAATTAAAGTTCTTCAAACATGGTTGATTGTGGGTGAGAAATGGGAGTTTGCATGTCACATCTGCAGTGTAGACTTAACATCAACTTTCACGAAATCCAATAGAAAGTAAATGTTCTTAATAGTCATCTACAACATAATACTAAATCAAAGTTCTCCAAAAATGGTGTATTTTGGGTGAAAAATGGGAGTTCGCGTAACAAAGGTGCAATGTAGCTTGAAAATAAGTTTTCGTCGAACTTGACATTTTATCGATGAAAATTCAACATTCAAGAAAACAAATAGAAAATCAAGTTCATAATAGTCATCTAAAACATAATACAAAATCAAAATTCTCCATACATGGTTGATTGTTGGTGAAAAATGGCAGTTCACGTCACACAGGTGCAACGTAGCCTTAAAATAAAGTTTTGGTCTAACTCGACACTAAATAGTTACAAATTCAACATTCACGAAAACCAATAGAAAATAAAGGTTTAGTAGTCATCAACAATAAAATACTAAATAAACGTTCTCCAAACATGGTTGATTAAGGGTGAAAAATAGGAGTTCATGTAACAAATTTGCAACATAGCCTTAAAATTAGGCTTTCATGAAACACTACATTAAATCAATGGAAATACGATATTCATGAAAACCTAGTAAAAATAAAAGGTTCTTAATAGTCATCTACAATAGAATCCTCAATCAAAGTTCTCCAAACATGTTTGATTGTGTTTCAAAAATGGGAGTTCACGTGACACAGCTGCAAAGTAGCCTAAAAATGAGGTTTTCGTGAAACTCGACATTAAATCATTGGAAGTTTGACATTCACAAAAACTGATAGAAATTAAAGGTTCTTAATATTCATCTGCAAAAAAAATTTAATTTAAATTTCTCCAAACATTGTTGATTGTGGTTGAAAAATGGGAGTTCACGTGACAATGCTGCAACATAGCTTTAAAATCAAATTTTCATCGAATTTGACATTTAATCTATTGAAATTCAACATTCACGATTTTTTTTTGAAAATAAAGGTTCTTACTAGTCATCAACATCATAATCTTAAATCAAAGTTCTCCAAACATGGTCGATTATGGGTGAAAAAAGGGATTTCGTGTGACACATCTGCAACTAAACGAAATTCAATCAATGGAAATTCAACATTCATGAAAACCGATAGAATCTAAAGGTTCTAAATAGTCATCAGCAACACAAACCTTAATCAAAGTTCTCCAAAAAGGGTTGATTGTTGGGAAAAAATAGGAGTTTGTGTGACATAGTTGCAACGTAGCCTTAAAATCAAGTTTTCACCGAATTCAACATTATATCGATGGAATATCAACATCCACAAAAACTGATAAAAAACTAGTTGATTATGGGTGAGAAAGGGAGTTCGCATGACACATCTGCAACGTAGCCTTAAAAATAGGTTTTTTTCGAACTGAACATTAAATCGATGGAAATTCACTATTCACAAAAATAAATAGAAAACAAAGATTCTTAATAGTCATCTACAACACAATCCTAAATCAACTTTATCCAAACATGGCTGTTTGTGGGTGAAATACGGATGTAGGCTTAAAATAGTGTTTTCGTCGAACTCGACACTAAATCATTGGAAATTCCACTTTCACAAAAACTGATTGAAAGTAAAGATTTTTAATAGTCATCTACAACACAATCCTAAATCAAAGTTCTGCAAACATGGATGTTCGTGTGTGAAAAATTCATCTTCGTGTTGCACAACTGCAATAGTCATGTACAACTTTTAAAACAAAGTTTTACAAATATGGTTTATTGTGGGTGAAAAATAGAAGTTTTTTTGACAAAGATGCAATGTAGCCTTAAAATTAGGTTTCATCGAACTCGACATTTCATCGATGGAAATTCAACATTCACAAAAATAAATAGAAAATAAAGGTTCTTAATAGTTATCTATAACACAATACTAAATTAAAGTTCTCCAAACATGGTTGATTGTTTGTCAAAAATGGGAGTTCGCATGACACATCTGCAACATAGTCTTAAAATCAAGTTTTCATGAAATTTGACATTAAACTGATGGAAATTCAACATTCACAAAAACCGGTAGAAAATAAATCTTCTTAATAGTCATCTACAACACAATCCTTAATAAAATTTCCCGAATATGGTTGATTGTGGGTTAAAAATGGGAGTTCACTTAACATAGCTGCAACATAGCCTTAAAATAAGGTTTTTGCTAAACTCGACATTAAGTTGATGGAAATTCAACATTCTCGAAAACCGAATGAAAATAAAGAGTCTTAATGGTCATCTACGACACAATCCTTAATCAAAGTTCTACAAATATGGTTGATTGTGGAATAAAAATGAGAGTTCATGTGACACAGATGCAACGTAGCTTTAAAATGTGGAATAAAATTACTCCCAACATGGTTGATGGTGGGTAAAAAATAGGGGTTCACGTGAGACAGCTACAACGCAGCCTTAAGATTAGATTTTCGTTCAACTCGACATTAAATCAATGAAAAATCAACATTCACAAAAATCAACAAAAAATAAAGGTTCTTAATAGTAATGTATATAACATAATCTTAAATGAAAGTTCTCCAAAAAAGGTAGTTCACATGACATGTCTCCAAAGTAGCCTTAAAATTAGGATTTTCGTCAAACTCAACATTAAATCAATGGAAATTAAATATTTATGAAAACCGATATAAAATAAAGGTTCTTAAGAGTCATCTAGAACACAATACTAAATCAAAGCATTCCAAACATGGCTGATTGTGGGTGAAAATGCGAGTTCGCATGACATGCTACAATGTGGACTTAAAATCAGGTTTTCGTCGAACTCAACATTAAATCGATGGAAATTCAAGAGTCACAAAAATCGATAGAAAATAAAGATTCTTAATAGTCATCTACAACACAATCCTAAATTAAAGTTCTTCAAACATGGTTGATTAAGGATGAAAAATAGGAGTTCATGTGAAAAATTTGCAACATAGCCTTAAAATTAGTCTTTCATGAAACACAACATTAAATAAATGGAAATTCAATATTCATGAAAACCTAATAAAAATAAAAGGTTCTTAATAGTCACCTACAAAACAATCTTAAATAAAATTTCTAACATGGATGTTTGTAGGGGAAAAATGGGAGTTCGCATAAAACAACTGCAAATTAGTCTGAAACTCTGGTTTTTGTCAAACTCAACATTAAATCGATGGAAGTTCAACATTCATGAAAACTGATAGAAAATAGAAGTTTTTAATGGTCATCTACAACACAATCCTAAATCAAAGTTCTCCAAACATGGTTGGATTATGGGTGAAAAATGGAAGTTTGTGTCACAGAGCTGCAACATAGCCTTCAAACTCAAAATTCACAAAAATTGATAAAAAATATAAACAATTTAATAGTCATCTAAAACACAATCCTAAATCAAAGTTCTCCAAACATGGTTGATTTTTTAAAAATGAGTGTTCGCGTGACATATCTTTAATGTAGCCTTATGATCATGATTTCTTTGATCTCGACATTAAATTGATTGAAATTTAACATTCACTAAAACCGACAGAAATTAAAGGTTCTTAATAGTCATCTACAACACAATCCTAAATCAAAATTATCCAAATATGGTTGATTGTGGGTTGAAAATGGGAGTCCGTGTGACACAAATGCTAAATAGCCTTTAAAGAATTTTTTTGTCAAACTCAACATTTAATCGATGAAAAATGCGAGTTTGCATGACACAGCTGCAATGTAGACTTAAAATCAGGTTTTCGTCAAACTTGAAATTAAATCGATAGAAATTCAACATTCAAAAAAATCAATAGAAAATAAAGGTTCTTAATAATCATCTACAACACAATCCTAAATCAGAGTTCTTTAAACATGGTTGATTGTGGGTGACAAATGGGAGTTCGCATGTCACAACTGCAGTGTAGAATTTAAAATTATGTATTCATCGAACTCGACATTAAATCGATTAAAATTCAACATTAATGAAAACCGATAGAAAATAAAGGTATTTAATAGACATCTACAACACAATCCTAAATCAAAGTTCTCCAAACATGGTTGATTTTTTGTGAAAAATGGGAGTTCACGTGACACAACAACAATGTAGCCTTAAAATGAGGTTTTCACTGAACTCAACATTAAATCGATGGAAATTTAACATTCACTAAAATCGATAGAAAATAAAGGTTCCTAATAGTCATTGACAACACAATCCTAAATGAAAGTTAACCAATCACGGTTGATTGTGAGTGAAAATGGGAGTTCGCATAACACATCTGTAATGTAGCCATAAAATTAATTTTTTTTTTGAACTCAACATTAAATAAATGCAAATTCAAGATTCATGAAAACTAATAAAAAATAAAAGTTATTAATAGTCATCTACAAAACAATATTAAATCAAAGTTCTCCAAACATGTTTGATTGTGGATGAAAAATGGGAGTTCACATGACACAACTAAAATGTAGCCATAAAATCAGGTTTTCATTGAACTCGACGTTAAATCGATTGAAATTCAATAATCACGAAAACTAATAGAAAATAAAGTTTCTTAATAGTTATCTAAAACACAATCCTAAATCAAAGTTATCCAAATATGGTTTATTGTAGGTGAAAAATGGAAGTTCGCGTGACACAGCTACAATGTAGCCTTAAAATTCAATTTTCGACGAACTCGACATTAAATCTATTGAAATCTAGTATTCATAAAAATCGATAGAAAATAAAGTTTCTTAATAGTCATCTACAACACAATCTTAAATCAGGTTTTCGATGAACTCGACATTAAATCGATGGAAATTCAACTTTCTCGAAAACTGATAGAAAATAAATATTCTTAATAGTCATCTACAACACAATCCTTAATCAAAATTCTCCAAATTTGGTTGATTGTGGATAAACATAGGAGTTCGTGTCATACAACTGCAACGTAGCCTTAAAATGTGGTTTTTATTGAATTCAACATTAAATCGTTTAATATTAATCAAATCAAAAATAAAATTTCTTAATAGTCATCTAAAACTTAATCCGAAATAAAAGTACTCCCAACATGGTTGATGGTGGGTGAAAAATAGGGGTTCACTTTACACAACTGCAACATATGTGACATAGTAGGAACGTAGTCTTAAAATCAAGTTTTCGTTCAACTTGACATTAAATCATTGGAAATTCAACATTTATCAAAACCGATAGAAAATAAAGGATCTTAATAGTCATCTACAACTTAATCCTAAATAAAATTTCACCAAACATAGTCGATTGTGGGTAAAATGGGACTTCACGTGACATAGTTGGACCGTAGCATTAAAATCAGGTTTTCATTGAACTCGACATTAAATCATTGGAAATTCAACATTCATGAAAACTGGTAGAAAATAAAGGATCTTAATAGTCATTTACAACTTAATCCTAAATAAAAGTTCACCAAACATGGTTGATTGTGGGTAATATGGAATTTCGTGTGAAATCAGGTTTTCGTTGAGCTCGACATTAAATCGATGGAAATTAAACATTCACGAAAGTTGATAAAAAATAAAGGTTATTAATACTCATCTACAACACAATCCTCAATCAATGTTCTCGAAACATGGTTGATTTGGGTGAAAAATAGAAGTTCACATGATACAGCTGCATCTAGCCTTAAAATCTACAACATAATCCTAAATCAAAATTCTCCAAACATGTTTGATTATGCGCGAAAAATGGGAGTTCGTCGAACTCGACATTAAATCAAAGGAAATTGGACGTTCACAAAAATCGATAGAAAAAAAATGTTTTTAATAGTCATCTACAACACAGTACTAAATTAAAGTTCTCCAAACAATGGTTGATTGTGGGTGAAAAATGGGAGTTCGTTTGACGCATCTGCAACATAGCTTTAAAATAAGGTTTTCATCAAATTCGACATTAAATCGATGGAAATTCAACGTTCACGAAAACCACTAGAAAATAAAGGTTCTTAATAGTCATCTACAACACAATCCATAATAAAAAATTCCAATCATGGTTGATTATGGGTTAAAAATGTTAGTTTGTGTAACATAGCTGCAACGTAGCCTTAAAATCAAGTTTTCAGTGAACTCAACATTTAATCGATGGAAATTCAACATTCAATAAAAGAAATAGAAAAGAAAGGTTCTTAATAGTCATCTACGACATAATCATAAATGAAAATTCTTCGAACATGGTTAATTATGGGTGACAAATCTGAAACACAGCCTTAAAATTATGTTTTCATCGTACTCGTCATTAAATTTATGGAAATTGAACATTCGCAAAAACCGATAGAAAATAAATGTTCTTAATTGTCATAAATCAAAGTTCTCGAAAAATGGTTGATTATGGGTGAAAAGAGGGAGTTCGCGTGACACATCTGTAAAGTAGTCGTAAAATCAGGTTTTTGCCAAACTCGACATTAAATGGATGGAAATTCACCATTCACGAAAATCGATAGAAAAGAAAGATTCTTAATAGTTATCTACTACACAATCCTAAATCAAAGTACTCCAAACATGGTTGATTATGTGTGAAAATGGGAGTTCATGTGACAAAGTTGCAACGTATCGTTAAACTCAGGTTTTCGTCAAACTCGACATTAAATCGATGAAAATTCAATATTCATGAAAAATGTAAAAAAGTAAATGATCTTAATAGTCATCTACAACACAATAAAAAAATAAATTTCTCCAAACATAGTTGATTGTGGGTGAAAATGACAGTTCACGTCAAACAACTGCAATGTAGCCTTAAAAGCAGGTTTTCATCAAACTCGACACTAAATCAAAGGAAATTCAATAGTCACGAAAATTAATAGAAAATAAAGGTTTTAATAGACATCATCAATGCAATCCTAAATCAAAGTTCTCTAAACATGCTTGATTGTGGGTGGAAAATAGGAGTTTGCGTGACAAAGTTGCAACATGGCCTTAAAGTCAGGTTTTCATGAAACTCGACATTAAATTGATAGAAATTCAACATTCATGTAAACCAAAAAAATAAAAATGTTCTTAATAGTCATCTACAACACAATACTCAATAAAATTTCTCCGAAGATGGTTGATTGTCAGTGCAAAAAGGGAGTTCACATGACACAGCTGCAACTTAGCCTTAAAATCAGGGTTTCATCAAACTCAACATTAAATCGATGAAAATTCAAAATTCACGAAAACCAATAGAAAATAAATGTTCTTAATAGTCATCTACAACACAATCTTTAATAAAATTTCTCCAAACATTGTTGATTGTCCAAAAAAATAGAAGTTCGCATGAGACAGATGCAACGTAGCCTTAAAATAAGATTTTGGTCGAACATGACATTAAATCAATGGAAATTAAACATTGACGAAAACCGTCACAAAATAATTGTTATTAATAGTCATCTAAATTACAATACTAAATCAAATTTCTCCAAAGAATGTTGATTGTGGGTGAAAAATGGGGGTTCACATGACACAGCTCCAATGTAGCCTTAAAATCAACTTTTCATTGAACTCGACATAAAATAGATGGAAATTGAACGTTCATGAAAGCTAATAAAAAATAAAGGTGCTTTATAGTCATCTAAAACACAATCCTAAATCAAAGTTCACCAAATATGGATGATTGTGGGTGAAAAATGGGAGTTCACGTGACAAATCTGCAATGTAGCCTTCAAATCAGGCTTTCATCAAACTCAACATTAAATCAAAAGAAATATCACATTCACGAAAATCGATACAAAATAAAGGTTATTATTATTCATCGACAATACAATCCTAAATCAAAGTTCTCCAATCATGGTTGATTGTGGGTGAAATGGGAGTTCGCATGATACATCAGAAATGTAGCCTTAAAATCAATTTTTTTTTGAACTCAACGTTAAATAAATGCAAATTCCAGATTCATGAAAACTAATAAAAAATAAAAGTTATTAATAGTCATCTACAAAACAATATTAAATCAAAGTTCTCCAAACATGGTTGATTGTGGATGAAAAATGGGAGTTCACATGACAACTAAAACGTAGTCTATAAGGTTTTCATCGAACTCGACATTAAATCGATTGAAATTCAACATTCACGAAAACTAATAGAAAATATAGTTTCTTAATAGTTATCTACAACACAATCCTAAATCAAAGTTATCCAAATATGGCTTATTGTAGGTGAAAAATGGGAGTTTGCGTGACATAGCTGCAACGTAGCCTTAAAATCAGATTTTCGACGAACTCGACATTAAATCTATGGAAATCCAGCATTCATGAAAATCAATAGAAAATAAAGTTTCTTAACAGTCATCTACAACACAATCCTAAATAAAATTAATCCAAACATGGTTAATTGTGGGTGAAAAATGGGAGTTTGTGTCACAAAGACGCAATGTAGCCTTAAAATAGGGTTTTCGTCAAATTGAAACATTTAATCCATGGAAATTCAACATTCACGAAAACAAATAGAAAAGAAAGGTTATTAATAGTAATCTACAACATAATCCTAAATAAAAATTCTTCAAACATGGTTGATTATGCGTGAAAAATGGGAGTGCGCATGACACGTCTGCAATGTAGAATTAAAATTATTTTTTGTTGAAATTGACATTAAATCGATCGAAATTAAACATTCACGAAAAGCGGTAGAAAATAAAGGTTCTTAATAGTCATGTACAACAAAATCCTTAATAAACATTTCGAAACATGGTTGATTGTGGGTTGAAATGGTATTTTTTGTAACACAGCTGCAATGTAGCATTCAAATCAGGTTTTTGTTGAACTCGACTTTAAATCGATGGAAATTCAACATTCTCGAAAACTGATAGACAATAAATATTCTTAATAGTCATCTACAACATAATCCTTAATCAAAGTTCTACAAATTTGGTTGATTGTGGAAGAAAATGGGAGTTCATGTGACGCAGTTGCAATGTTGCCTTAAAATGTGGTTTTGATTGAATTCAACATTAAATCGTTTGATATTCAAATCAAAAATAAAAGTTCTTAATAGTCATCTACAACTTAATCTTGAATAAAATTACTCCCAACATGGTTGATAATGGGTGAAAAATAGGGGTTCACTTTACACAGCTGCAACGTACGTGACATAGCAGGAGTGTAGTCTTAAAATCAGGTTTTCAATGAACTCGACTTTAAATCATTGAAAATTCAACATTCATCAAAACTGATAGAAAATAAAGGATCTTAATATTCATCTTCAACTTAATATTAAATAAAATCTCACCAAACATGGTCGATTGTGGGTGAAATGGGACTTCACGTGACATAGTTGGACCGTAGCCTTAAAATCAGGTTTTCATTGAACTCCACATTAAATTATTGAAAATTCAACATTCATGAAAATTGGTAGAAAATAAAGGATCATAATAGTCATTTACAACTTAATCCTAAATCAAAGTTCACCAAACATGGTTGATTGTGGGTAATATGGAAGTTTGCATGACATAGTTGAACCGTATCCTTAAAATCAGGTTTTCGTCGAGCTCAACATTAAATCGATGGAAATTAAACATTCACAAAAGCTGATAGAAAATAAAGGTTATTAATATTCATCTACAACATAATCCTCAATCAATGTTCTCCAAACATGGTTGATTTGGGTGAAAAATAGAAGTTCACATGACACAGCTGCATGTAGCCTAAAAATCTACAACATAATCCTAAATCAAAATTCTCCAAACATGGTTGATTATGCACAAAAAAAGGGGAGTTCGCGTGACATGTCTGCAATGTAGAATTAAAGATAGCTTTCGTCGAACTCGACATTAAATCAGTGGAAATTGGACATTCACGAAAATCGATAGAAAATAAATGTTCTTAATAGTCATCTACAACACAGTACTAAATTAAACTTCTCCAAACAATGGGAGTTCGTGTGACGCATCTGCAACATAGCTTTAAAATAAATTTTTCATCAAATTCGACATTAAATTGATGGATATTCAACATTCATGAAAACCGCTAGAAAATAAAGGTTCTTAATATTCATCTACAACACAATCCTTAATAAAAAAGTTCCAATCATGGTTGATTATGGGTTAAAAATGGGAGTTTGTGTAACATAGTTGCAACGTAGCCTTAAAATCAAGTTTTCGCTGAACTCAACATTTAATCAATGGAAATTCAACATTTGTGAAAAGAAATAGAAAAGAAAGGTTCTTAATAGTCATCTACAACATAATCCTAAATGAAAATTCTTTGAACATCGTTGATTATGGGTGAAAAACGGGAGTTTGCGTGACAAATCTGAAACGTAGCCTTAAAATATGTTTTCATCGTATTTGTCCTTAAATTTATTGAAATTGAACATTCACAAAAATTGATAGAAAATAAATGTTCTTAATAGTCATAAATCAAAGTTCTCAAAAAATGGTTGATTATGGGTGAAAAAAGGGAGTTCGCATGACACATCTGTAAAGTAGCCTTAAAATCAGCTTTTTACCAGACTCAACATTAAATCGATGGAAATTCACCATTCACGAAGATCGATAGAAAAAAAGGATTCTTAATAGTCATCTACTACACAATCCTAAATCAAAGTACTCCAAACATGGCTGATTATGTGTGAAAATGGGAGTTCGTGTGACAAAGCTGCAATGTAGCTTTAAACTCAGGTTTTTGTCAAACTTGACATTAAATCGATGAAAATTCAATGTTCATGAAAACTGTAAAAAAGTAAATGATTTTACTAGTCATCTACAACACAATACTAAATCAAATTTCTCCAAACATAGTTGATTGTGGGTGGAAATGAGAGTTCACGTGAAACAACTGCAATGTAGCCTTAAAAGTAGGTTTTCATCAAACTCGACACTAAATCAAAGGAAATTCAATAGTCACGAAAACTAATAGAAAATAAAGGTTTTAATAGACATCATCAATGCAATCCTAAATCAAAGTTCTCTAAACATGCTTGATTGTGGGTGAAAAATAGGAGTTTGCATGACAAAGTTGCAACATAGCCTTAAAGTTAGGTTTTCATGAAACTCGACATTAAATCGATAGAAATTCAACATTCATGTAAATGAAAAAAAATAAAAATGTTCTTAATAGTCATCTACAACACAATACTCAATAAAATTTCTCCAAACATGGTTGATTGTCGGTGCAAAAAGGGAGTCTGCATGACACAGCTGCAACTTAGCCTTAAAATCAGGTTTTCGTTGAACTCGACTTTAAATAAATCGGAATTGAACAGTAATGAAAATCGATAGAAAATAAAGGTTCTTAATAGTCATCTACAACACAATCCTAAATCGAAATTCTCCAAAAGTGGATGATTGTAGGTGAAAAATGGGAGTTCGCATGACGTAGCTGTTCATGTGTCAAAATTTCAAGTTCATGTGACACAACTGCAATGTAGCCTTAACATAGGGTTTTCGTCAAACTTGACATTTAATTGATGGAAATTCAATATTACCAAAAACTAATAGAAAATAAAGGGTTTTAATAGTCATCTACAACATAATATTAAATCAAAGTTTTCCAAAGATGTTTTATTGTGGGTGAAAACTGGGAGTTTGCAGGACAAAGATGCAATGTAGCCTTAAAATTAGGTTTCGTCGAATTCCACATTTTATCAATGGAAATTCAACATTTACGAAAACAAATAGAAAATGAAGGTTCCTAATAGTCATATACAACATAATCCTAAATCAAAATTTACCAAACATGGTTGATTATGTCTAAAAACTGGGAGTTCTCGTGACAAGTCTCCATGCAATGTAGAATTAAAATTAGGTTTTCATCGAACTCGACATTAAATCGATGCAAATTCAATGTTCCTGGAAACTGTAAGAAAATAAAAAATCTTAATAGTCATCTTCAACACAATACTAAATCAAATTTCTCCAAACAAAGTTGATTGTGGGTGAAAATGACAGTTCACGTGACACAACTGCAACGTAGTCTTAAAATAAGGTTTTCATCAAACTCAACATTGAATCAATGGAAATTCAACATTCACAAAAACCAATAGAACATAAAGGTTCTTAATAGTCATTTGCAACATAATCCTAAATCAAACTTCTCCAAACATGGTTGATTGTCGGTGAAAAATGAGAGTTCGCATGACAAAGCTACAATGTAGCTTTAAAAGAAGGTTTCGTTGAACTCCACATTTAATCAATGGAAATTGAACATTCACAAAAACAAATAGAAAATAAAGGTTCTTAATAGTCATCTACAACATAGTCCTAAATGAAAATTCTCCAAACATGGTTGATTGTAGGTGAAAAATGGGAGTTCGCATGACAAAGCTACAATGTAGCTTTAAAAGAAGGTTTTGTCGAACTCCACATTTAATCAATGGAAATTCAACATTCATGAAAACAAATAGAAAATAAAGGCTCTTAATAGTCATCTACAACATAATCCTTAATAAAAATTCTCCAAACATGGTTGATTATGCATGAAAATTGGGAGTTCATGTGACAAGTCTGCAATGTAGAATTGAAATTAGGTTTTCATGGAACTCGACATTAAATCGATGGAAATTGAAAATTCGTCAAAACCGATAGAAAATAAATGTTCTTAATAGTCATCTACAGCACAATAATAAATCAAAGTTCTCCAAACATGGTCGACTGTGAATAAAAAATAGGAGTTCGCGTGACACAAATGCAATGTATCCTTAAAATCAGATTTTAGTCGAACATGACATTAAATCAATGGAAATTGAACATTGACGAAAACCGTAACAAAATAATTATTCTTAATAGTCATGTATACTACAATACTAAATCAAAGTTCTCCAAACATTGTTGATTGTGTGTGAAAAAGGGGAGTTCACATGACACAGCTGCAACGTAGACTTAAAATTAGCTTTTCATCGAACTTGAAATTAAATAGATGGAAATTGAACGTTAATGAAAACTAATAGAAAATAAAGGTTCTCTATAGTCATCTTAAAAACAATCCTAAATCAAATTTCTCCAAATATGGTTGATTGTGGGTAAAAAATAGGAGTTCACATGCCAAAACTGCAATGTAGCCTTCAAATCATGTTTTTGTCAAACTCGATATTAAATCGAAAGAAATTTAACATTCACAAAAATAGATAGAAATTAAAGGTTATTATTATTCATCTACAACATAATCCTAAACCAAAGTTCGCAAAACCTACTTGATTGTGGGTCAAAAATGGGAGTTTGCATCAGAAAGATGCAATGTAGCCTTAAAATAGGGTTTCGTGAAACTTGAAATATAATCGATTGGAGTTCAACATTCACGAAAACAAATAGAAAATAAAGGTTCTTAATAGTCATTTACAGCATAATCCTAAATAAAAATTCTCCAAACATGCTTGATTATGCGTAAAAAATGGGAATTCGTATGACATGTCTGCAACGTAGAATTAAAATTAGTTTTTCGTCAAATTGGACATTAAATCGATGAAAATACACCATTCACAAAAATAAATAGAAAACAAATATTCTTAATAGCCATCTACAACACAATCCTAAATCAAATTTCTCCAAACATGGATGTTTGTGGATGAAATAAACAAGTTCGGGTCACACAACTACAATGTAGCCTTAAAATAGGGTTTTCGTTGAACTCGACATGAAATCGATGGAAATTCCACTTTCACAAAAACTGATTGAAAATAAAGATTCTTAATAGTCATGAAAACAAATAGCTAATAAAGGTTCTTAATATCATTTACAACATAATGCTAAATAAAAATTCTCCAAACATGGTTGATTAGGCGTGAAAAAAGGGAGTTCGTATGACACGTCCACAACATAGAATTAAAATTAGGTTTTCATCAAACTCGACATTAAATTAATGGAAATTGAACATTCACGAAAATTGATAGAAAATAAGTTTTCTTAATAGTCATAAATAAAATTTCTCCAAAGATCGTTAATTATGGGTGAAAAATGGAGTTCGCGTGAGACATTTGCAACGTACGCTTAAAAATAGGTTTTTGCGGAACTCAACATTAAATCGATGGAAATTCACAATTCACAGAAATAAATAGAAAACAAAGATTCTTAATAGTCATCTACAACACAATCCTAAATCATTTTTTTCCAGACATGGATGTTTGTGGGTGAAATAAGCAAGTTTGCATCACACAACTATAATGTAGCCTTAAAATAGAGTTTTCATCGAACTTGACATTAAATCGATGGAAATTCAACTTACACGAAAATTGATTGAAAATAAAGATTCTTAATAGTCATCTACAACACAATCTTAAATCAAATTTCTCACCAAACATGCATGTTCGTGTGTGAAAATTTCAAGTTTGTGTGACACAACTGCTATGTAGCCTTAAAATAGGGTTTTCGTCGAACTCGATATTCAATTGATCGAAATTCGATATTCACGAAAACTAATAGAAAATAAAGGTTTTTAATAGTCATCTATGTAACATAATCTTAAATCAATGTTTTCCAAACATGGTTTATTGTGGGTGAAAATTGGGAGTTGGCTTGACAAAGATGCAATGTAGCCTTAAAATTAGGTTTCGTCAAACTTGACATTCAGCGTGAAAAATGGGAGTTCGCGTGACAAGTTCATAATGTAGAATTAAAATTAGGTTTTCATCGAACTCAACATTAAATCGATGGAAATTGAACCTTTGTGAAAACCGATAGAAAATAAAAGTTTTTAATAGTCATCTATGACATAATACTAAATCAAATTTCTCCAAACATGGTTGATTGTGATAAAAAATAGGAGTTCGCGTGACATAGATACAACGTAGCCTTAAAATCATAGTCATCTACAACACAATCCTAAATCAAATTTCTCACCAAACATGCATGTTCGTGTGTGAAAATTTCAAGTTTGTGTGACACAACTACTATGTAGCCTTAAAATAGGGTTTTCGTCGAACTCGATATTCAATTGATTGAAATTCGATATTCACGAAAACTAATAGAAAATAAAGGTTTTTAATAGTCATCTATGTAACATAATCTTAAATCAATGTTTTCCAAACATGGTTTATTGTGGGTGAAAATTGGGAGTTGGCTTGACAAAGATGCAATGTAGCCTTAAAATTAGGTTTCGTCAAACTTGACATTCAGCGTGAAAAATGGGAGTTCGCGTGACAAGTTCATAATGTAGAATTAAAATTAGGTTTTCATCGAACTCGACATTAAATCAATGGAAATTGAACCTTTGTGAAAACCGATAGAAAATAAAAGTTTTTAATAGTCATCTATTGACATAATACTAAATCAAATTTCTCCAAACATGGTTGATTGTGATAAAAAATAGGAGTTCGTGTGACACAGATACAACGTAGCCTTAAAATCATATTTTGGTTGAAAATCACATTAAATTAATGGAAATTCAAATTTGTCAAAAACTTTAACGAAATAATTGTTCTTAGTAGTCATCTACAGTAGAATACTAAATCAAAGTTCTCCAAACATTCTAGATTGTGGGTGAAAAATGTGAGTTCACATGACACAGCTACAACGTAACCTTATAATCATCTTTTTATCGAATTCGACATTAAACAAATAGAAATTGAACGTTCATGAAAGCTAATAGAAAATAAAGGTTCTTTATAGTCGTCAAAAAACAATCCTAAATTAAAGTTCTCCAAATATGGTTGATTGTGGGTGAAAAATGGGAGTTCACGTGACAAAACTACAATGTAGCCTTCAAATCAGGTTTTCATTAAACTTGACATTAAATCAAATGAAATTTAACATTCACGGAAATTGATAGAAAATAAAGGTTATTATTAGTCATCAACAACATAATCGTAAATCAAAGTTCTCAAAACGTGGTTGATTGCAGGTGAAAAATGGGAGTTCGCATCACAAAGATGCAATGTAGCCTTAAAATAGGATTTTGTGAAACTTGAATTTTAATCGATGGAAATTCAACATTCACGAAAACAAATAGAAAATTAAGGTTCTTAATAGTCATTTATAACATAATCCTAAATAAAAATTCTCCAAACATGGTTATTTATGCGTGAAAAATGGGAGTTTGTATGACACATCCGCAACGTAGAATTAAAATTAGGTTTTGATTGGACTCGACATGAAATCGATGGAAATTGAACATTCACGAAAATCGATGGAAAATAAATTTTCTTAATAGTCATAAATAAAAGTTCTCCAAACATCGTTGATTATGGGTGAAAAAGGGAGTTCACGTGACACATCTGCAACATAGCCTTAAAAATAGGTTTTCACTAAAATCAACATTAAATCGATGAAAATTCACCTTTCACAAAAATAAATAGAAAACAAAGATTCTTGATATTCTCTACAACACACTCCTAAATCAAATTTCTCCAAACATAGATGTTTGTGCATGAAATAAGCAAGTTCGTGTCACACAACTACAATGTAGCCTTAAAATAGGGTTTTCGTCGAACTCAACATTAAATCGATGGAAATTCAACTTTCACAAAAACTAATTGAAAATAAAGATTCTTAATAGTCATCTACAACACAATCCTAAATCAAATTTCTTCAAACATGGATGTTCGTGTGTGAAAATTTCAAGTTTGTGTGACACAGCTACAATGTAGCCTTAAAGTACGGTTTTCATCGAACTCGACATTCAATTGATGGAAATTCAATATTCAGAAAAACTAATAGAAAATAAAGGTTTTTAATAGTCATGTACAACATTTAAATCAAAGTTTTACAAATATGGTTTATTGTGGGTGAAAAATAGAAGTTTTTTTGACAAAGATGCAATGTAGCCTTAAAATTAGGTTTCGTCGAACTCGACATTTAATCGATGGAAATTCAACATTCACAAAAATGAATAGAAAATAAAGGTTCTTAATAGTCATCTAAAACACAATACTAAATCAAACTTCTCCAAACATGGTTGATTGTGGGTGAAAAATGGCAGTTCACATGACAAAGCTGCAATTGAGGCTTAAAACAAGCTTTTTGTCAAATTCGACATTAAATCGAAGGAAATTGAACATTCACGAAAACTGATAGAAAATAAAGGTTCTTAATAGTCATCTACAACGTAGCATTAAAATCAAAATTTCGTCGAATTTGACATTGATCTGTGGAAATTCAACATTCACGATTATTTTTTGAAAATAAAGGTTCTTAATAGTCATCTACAACATAATCCTAAATCAATTTTTTCCAAACATGGTCGATTATGGGTGAGAAAAGGGAGTTCATGTGACACATCTGCAACGTAGCCATAAAATTAGGTTTTTGTCAAACTCGATATTAAATCAATCGAAATTCAACATTCACAAAAGACTGATAGAAAATAATATTTCTTAATAGTCATCTACAAAACAATACTATTTGAAAGTTCTCCAAACATGATTGATTGTGGGTGAAAAATAGGAGTTTGCATAACACAGCTGCAACGTAGCCTTAAAATAAGGTTTTCGTTGAACTGAACATGAAATCAATGGAAATTCAACATTCATGAAAACTGATAGAAAATAAAGGTTCTTAATAATCATCAGCAACACAAACCTTAATCAAAGTTTTCCAAATAGGGTTGGTTATTGGGTAAAAATAGGAGTTCATGTAACATAGTTGCAATGTAGCCTTAAAATCTAGTTTTCACCGAACTCGACATTATATCGATGGAATATGAACATCCACGAAAACTGATAGAAAATAAATGTTCTTATTAGTCATCTACAACTTAATCCTAAATCAAAGTTTTGGAAACATGGTTGATTATGGGTGATAAAAGGGAGTTCACGTGACACAACTACAACATAACCTTAAAATTTGGTTTTTCTCAAACTTGACATTAAATCGAAGGAAATTGAACATTCATGAAAATCGATAGAAAATAAAGGTTCATAATACTCATGTACAACACAATCCTAAATTATTTTTCTCCAAACATGGTTGATTGTGGGTGAAAAATGGGAGTTCACGTGACACAACTACAATGTAGCCTTAAAATCAGTTTTTCGTTGAACTTGACATTAAATCAATGGAAATTCAACATTCACAAAACTCAATAGAAACTAAAGGTTCTTAATAGTCATCTACAACTTAATCCTAAATAAAATTTCTCCAAATATGGTTGATTGTGGGGGTAAAATGGGAGTTCCCATGACACAGCTGCAAAGTATCCTTAAAATTAGGTTTTCATTGAACTCGACATTAAATCGATGAAAATTCGACATTCACTAAAACCAATAGAAAATAAAGGTACATGATAGTCATCTATAACGCAATCCTAAAAAAATCTCTCCAAACATGGTTGATTGTGGGTGAAAAATGGGAGTTCACGTGACAAAGCTACAACGTAGCCTTAAAATTAAATTTTCATTGAGCTCGACATTAAATTAAAGTAAATTCAACGTTCAAGAAAAGTAATAGAAAGTAAAGGTTCTTAATAGTCATCGACAACACAATCCTAAATAAAAGATCTCCAATTATGGTTGATTGTGGGTGAAAAAATGGGATTTCGCTTGACATAATTGCAACGTACCCTTAAAAACAAGTTTTCATCAAACTTGACATTAAATTGATGGAAATTCAACATTCACGAAAACTGATAAAAAATACAAGTTCTTAATAGTCATCTCCAAAACAATATTAAATCAAAGTTCTCCAAACATGTTGATTGTGGATGAAAAATGGGATTTCAAGTGACACAACTACAACGTAGCTTTAAAATAAGGTTTTCATCGAACTCAACGTTAAACCGACTGAAATTCAACGTTCACGAAAACTAATAGAAAATAAAGTTTCTTAATAGTTATCGACAAGACAATCCTAAATCAAAGTTATCCAAATATGGTTTATTGTGGGTGAACAATGGGATTTCGCATAACATAGCTGCAATGTACCCCTAAATTTTTTTTTTCGATGAACTCGGCATTAAATCTATGGAAATTCAGCATGCACGAAAATTGATAGAAAATACATTTTCTTAATAGTCATCTACAAAACAGTACTAAATAAAATAACTCCAAACATGGTTAATTGTGGGTGAAAAATGGGAGTTCGCATCACAAATATGCAATGTAACCTTAAAATAGGGTTTTGTGAAAGTCAACATTTAATCGATGGAAATTGAACATTCACGAAAACTTATAGAAAATAAAGGTTCTTTAATAGTCATCTACAACATAATCCTAAATTAAAGCTCTCCACACATGGTTGATTGTGGGTGAAATATGGGAGTTTGCATGACAGAGCTACAATGTAGCTTTAAAATAAGGTTTCATCGAACTCCACATTTAATCGATGGAAATTCAACATTCACGAAAACAAATAAAATAAAGGTTCTTAATAGTCATCTACAACATAGTCCTAAATCAAAATTCTCCGAACATTGTTGATTATGCATAAAAACTGCGAGTTCGCGTGACAATTCTGCAATGTAGAATTAAAATTAGGTTTTCATCAAACTCAACATTAAATCGATGGAAATTGAACATTCGCGAAAACCAATAGAAAATAATGTTTCTTAATAGTCATCTACAACACCATACTAAATCAAAGTTCTCCAAACATGGTTGATTGTGAATAAAAAATAGGAGCTCGCATGACACAGATGCAATGTAGCCTTAAAATCAGATTTTGGTCGAACATGACATTAAATAAATTAAAATTCAACATTGACGAAAACCTTTATAAAATAATTGTTCTGAATAGTCATCTACAGTACAATACTAAATCAAAGTTCTCCAAACATTGTTGATTGTGGGGGAAAAATGGGATTGCACACGACATAGCTACAAAGTAGCCTTAAAATCAGCTTTTCGTCGAACTTGATATGAAATAGATGGAAATTGAATGTTCATAAAAACTAATAGAAAATAAAGGTTCTTTATAGTCATATAAAAAACAATCCTACATCAAAGTTCACCAAATATGGATGATTGTGGGTGAAAAATGGGAGTTCACGTGAGAAAACTACAATGTAGCCTTCAAATCAGGTTTTCATCAAACTCGACATTAAATCGAAAGAAATTTCACATTCACGAAAATCGATAGAAAATAAAGTTTATTATTAGTCATCTACAACATAATCCTAAATCAAATTTCTCAAAACCTAGTTGAATGTGGGTGAAAAATGTGAGTTCTCGTCAAAAAGATGCAATGTAGCCTTAAAATAGGATTTCGTGAAACTTGAAATGTAATCGATGGAAAGTGAACATTCACGAAAAGAAATAGAAAATAAAGGTTCTTAATAGTCATTTATAGCATAATCCTAAATAAAAATACTCCGAACATGGTTGATTATGCATGAAAAATGGGAGTTTGTATGACACTTTGACAACATAGAATTAAAATTAGGTTTTCGTCGAACTCGACATTAAATCGATAGAAAATAAATTTTCTTAATATTTATAAATAAAAGTTCTCCAAACATTGTTGATTATGGGTGAAAAAGGGAGTTTGTGTGACACATCTGAAACGTAGACTTAAAAAGAGGTTTTCGCCGAACTCAACATTAAATCGATGGAAATTCACCATTCACAAAAATAAATAGAAAATAAAGATTCTTAATATTTATCTACAACACAATCCTAAATCAAATTTCTCTAAACATGGATGTGTATGGGTGAAGATAGCAAGTTCGCGTCATAGAACTACATTGTATCCTTAAAATAGGGTTTTCGTTGAACTCAACATTAAATCAATGGAAATTCCACTTTCACAAAAATCGATTGAAAATAAAGATTCTTCATAGTCATCTACAACACATTTAATCGATGGAAATAAAACATTCAAAAATACAAATAGAAAATAAAGGTGCTTCATAATTTTTTACAACACAATACTAAATCAAAGTTCTCCAAACATGGTTGATTATGGGTGAAAAATGGGAGTTTGTATGACACATCAGCAACATAGCTTTAAAATCAAGTTTTCATCAAATTCGACATTAAACTGATGGAAATTCAACATTCACAAAAACCGCTAGAAAATAAATGTTCTTAATAGTCGTCTACAACACAATCCTAATTCCATTTTTTCCAAAAATAGTTGATTATGGGTGAAAAATGGCAGTTCGCATGACAAAGTTGCAATTTAGGCTTAAAACAAATTTTTTTTCAAACTCGACATTAAATTGAAGGAAGTTGAACATTCACAAAAACTTATAGAAATAAAGGTTCTTAATAGTCATCTACAACACAATCCTAATTCAAAGTTCTCGAAAGATGATTAATTGTCGGTGAAAATAGCAGTTTGCGTGACAAAGCTGCAATGTAGCATTAAAATAATATTTTCATCGAATTTGACATTTAATCGATTGAAATTCGATATTCAAGATTTTTTTTTGCAAATAAAGATTCTTAATAGTCATCTACAACATAATCCTAAATCAAAGTTCTTCAAACATAGTGGATTATGGGTGAAAAAAGGGTGTTCCTGTGACCTGCAACGTAGGCATAAATTTAGGTTTTTGTTGAACTCAATATTAAATCAATGAAAATTCGACATTCACAAAAAACTTATAGAAAATAATGTTTATTAATACTCATCTACAAAAGAATACTAATTCAAATTTCTCCAAACATGGTTGATTGTGGGTGAAAAATAGGAGTTTGCATAACACAGCTGCAACGTACCCTTAAAATAAGGTTTTCGTTGAACTCGACATTAAATCAATGAAAATTAAGCATTCATGAAAACCGATAGAAAATAAAGGTTCTTAATAATCATCAGCAACAAAAACCTTAATAAAAGTTCTCCAAATAGGGTTGATTGTTGGGGAAAAATCGGAGTTTGTGTGACACATTTGCAATGTAGCCTTAAAATCAAGTTTTAACCAAACTCGACATTATATCGATGGAATACAAACATCCACGAAAACTGATAGAAAATAAAGGTTCTTAGTAGTCATCTACAACTTAAATCTAAATAAAAGTTCTCGAAACATGGTTGATTATGGGTGATAAAAGTTCACGTGACACAGCTGCAATGTAGCCTTAAAATTTGGTTTTTCCTCGAATTTGACATTAAATCAACGAAAATTGAACATTCACGAAAATCGATAGAAAATAAAGGTTCTTAATAGTCATGTACAACACAATCCTAAATCAAATTTCTCCAAAAATAGTTGATTGTGAGTGAAAAATGGAAGTTCGCGGGACAAAGCTGCAACGTAGCCTTAAAATAAGTTTTTTGTCGAATTTGACATTTAATTGACAGAAATTCAACATTCACGAAAATCGATAGAATATAAAGGTTTTTAATAGTTATCTACAACTCAATCCTAAATCAAAGATCTCCAAACATGGTTGATTCTAGGTGAAAATGGGAGTTCACATGACATAGCTCGAACGTAGCCTTAAAATCAAGTTTTCGTTGAACTCAACATTCACAAAAACTGAAAAAATATATTAAAAATCTTAATAGTCATCTACAACACAATCCTAAATAAAAATTCTCCAAACATGGTTGATTGTGTGTGAAAAACAGGAGTTTACGTGACATAGCAGGAATGTAGTCTTAAAATCATGTTTTTGTTGAACTGAATATTAAATCGTTGAAATTCAGCATTCATCAAAACCGATAGAAAATAAAAGATCTTAATAGTCATCTACAACTTAATCCTAAATAAAATTTCACCAAACATGGTCGATTGTGGGTGAAATGGGAGTTCACGTGACACAGTTGGACCATACCCTTAAAATCAGGTTTTCATTGAACTCGACATTATATAGTTGGAAATTTAACATTCATGAAAACCGATAGAAAATAAAGGATCTTAATAGTCATTTACAACTTAATCCTAAATAAAAGTTCGCCAAACATGGTTGATTGTGGTTAATATGGAAGTTCACATGACACAGTTGGACCGTAGCCTTAAAATCAGGTTTTCATCGAGCTCGACATTAAATCGATGGAAATTAAACATTCACGAAAGCTGATAGAAAATAAAGGTTATTAATATTCATCTACAACACAATCCTCAATCAATGTTCTCCAAACATGGCTGATTTGGGTGAAAAATAGAAGTTGACATGACACAACTGCATGTAGCCTTAAAATCTACAACATAATCCTAAATCAAAATTCTCCAAACATGGTTGATTATGTGCGAAAAATGGGAGTTTACGTGACATGTCTATAATGTAGAATTAAAATTAGTTTTCCTCGAACTTGACATTAAATTGATGGAAATTGAACATTCATGAAAAATCAATAAAAAATAAATGTTCTTAATAGGCATCTACAACACAATACTAAATTAAAGTTCTTGAAACATGGTTGATTGTGGGTGAAAAATGGGAGTTCATGTGACACATCTGCAACATAGATTAAAATGAGGTTTTCATCAAATTCGACAGTAAATCAATGGAAATTCAACATTCACGGAAACCGCTAGAAAATAAAGATTCTTAATAGTCATCTACAACACAATCCTTAATAAAAAAATTCAAATCATGGTTGATTGTGGGTTAAAAATGGGATTTTGTGTAACATAGCTACAATGTAGCCTTAAATTCAGGTTTTCGAA
Source organism: Sequoiadendron giganteum (assembly GCA_007115665.2). Taxonomy (NCBI): domain Eukaryota; kingdom Viridiplantae; phylum Streptophyta; class Pinopsida; order Cupressales; family Cupressaceae; genus Sequoiadendron; species Sequoiadendron giganteum. The sequence goes on from VCHN02000064.1 coordinate 91,062, forward strand.
GAACTCAACATTTAATCATTGGAAATTCAACATACACAAAAACAAATAGAAAGGAAATGTTCTTAATAGTCATCTACAACATAATCCTAAATAAAAATTCTTCGAACATGGTTGATTATGGGTGAAAAATGGGAGTTCGCGTGAAAAATCTGAAAGGTAGCCTTAAAATTAGGTTTTCATAAAACTCATCCAATAGAAAATAAAGGTTCATCTACAACACAATACTAAATCAAAGTATTTCAAACATGGTTGATTGTGGGTGACAAATGGGAGTTCCTATGTCACATCTGTAGTGTAGACTTAAAATCAACATTCACGAAATCCAATAGAAAATAAATGTTCTTAATAGTCATCTACAACATAATACTAAAGAAAATTTCTCCAAACATGGTTGATGTTGGGTGAAAAATGCGAGTTCATGTGACAAAGGTACAATGTAGCTTTAAAATAAGGTTTCGTCGATCTTGACTTTTTATCAATGAAACATCAACATTCAGGAAAACAAATAGAAAATAAAGCTGATAATAGTCATCTACAACATAATAAAAAATGAAAATTCTCCAAACATGGTTGATTGTGATTGAAAAATGGCAATTCACGTCACACAGGTGCAAAGTAACCTTAAACTCAAGTTTTGGTCTAACTCGACACTAAATAGTTAGAAATTTCAAATTCACAAAAACTGATAGAAAATAAAATTTTAGTAGTCATCAGCAATAAAATCCTAAATCAAAGTTCTCCAAACATGGTTGATTAAGGGTGAAAAATAGAAGTTCATGTGACAAATTTGCAACATAGCCTTAAAATTAGGCTTTCGTGAAACACAACATTAAACCAATGGAAATTCAATATTAATGAAAACCAATAAAAATAAAAGGTTCTTAATAATCATCTACAACACAATCCTTAATCAAAGTTCTCCAAACATGGTTGATTGTGTGTCAAAAATGGGATTTCGCGTGATGCAGATGCAAAGTAGTCTTAAAATCTAGTTTTCGTCGAACTCGACATTAAATTGATTAAAATTCAACATTCACAAAAATTGATAGAAAATAAAGGTTCTTAATAGTCATCTACAACACAATCCTTAATCAAAGTTCCCCAATATGGTTGATTGTGGAATAAAAGTAAGAGTTCATGTGACACAGCTGCAACATATGCTTAAAATGTGGTTTTCATTGAACTCAACATTAAATCATTTGATATTCAACATTCACAAAAACAAATGGAAAATAAAAGTTCTTAATAGTCATCTACAATTTAATACTGAATAAAAGTACTCCCAACATGGTTGATGTTGGGTAAAAAATAGGGGTTCATGTGACACAGCTGCAACGTAGCCTTAAAATTAGGTTTTCATTAAATCGATGAAAAATCAACATTCACAAAAATAAAAATAAAACAAAGGTTCTTAATAGTCATGTATAACATAATCTTAAATTAAAGTTCTCCAAACATGGTTGATTATGCTTGAAAAAAGGGAGTTTGCATGACACGTCTGCAACATAGCCTTAAAATTAGGTTTTCGTCAAACTCAACATTAAATCAACGGAAATTAAATATTTTCAAAAATCGATAGAAAATAAAGGTTCTTAATAGTCATCTACAACACAATACTAAATCAAAGTATTCCAAACATGGTTGATTGTGGGTGAAAAATGTGAGTTCGCATGACACAGCTGCAATGTAGACTTAAAATCAGGTTTTTGTCGAACTCAACATTAAATCGATGGAAATTCAACATTTAGAAAAATTGATAGAAAATAAAGATTCTTAATAGTCATCAGCAACACAATCCTAAATTAAAGTTTTCTTCAAACATGGTTGATTGTGGGTGACAAATGGGAGTTCACATGTCAGATCTGCAGTGTAGACTTAAACATTCATGAAATCCAATAGAAAATAAATGTTCTTAATAGTCATCTACAACCTAATACAAAATCAAAGTTCACTAAACATGATTGATTGTGGGTGAAAAATGGGAGTTTGCATGACAAAGCTGCAATGTAGCTTTAAAATAAAGTTTCGTCAAACTTGACATTTTTATCGAGGAAAATTCAACATTCAGGAAAACAAATAGAAAATAAAGTTCATAATAGTCATCTACAACATAATACAAAATCAAAATTCTCTAAACATGGTTGATTGTGGTTGAAAAATGGTAGTTGACGTCACAAAGGTGCAACGTAGCCTTAAAATCAAGTTTTGGTCTAACTCGACACTAAATAGTTAGAAATTCAACATTCACGAAAACTGATAGAAAATAAAGGTTTAGTAGTCATCAACAATAAAATCCTAAATCAAAGTTCTCCAAACATGGTTGATTAAGGGTGAAAAATAGGAGATCATGTGACAAATTTGCTACGCAGCCTTAAAATTAGGCTTTCGTGAAACACGACATTAAATAAATGAAAATTCAATATTCATGAAAACCTAATAAAAATAAAAGTTTCTTAATAGTCGTCTACAACACAATCCTTAATCTAAGTTCTACAAACATGGTTGATTGTGTTTCAAAAATGGGAGTTCATGTGACACAGCTGCAAAGTAGACTTAAAATCAGGTTTACCTCGAACTCGACATTAAATTGATGGAAATTCAACATTCACAAAAATCGATAGAAACTAAAGATTCTTAATAGTCATCTACAACACAATCCTAGATTAAAGTTTTCTTCAAACATGGTTGATTGTGGGTGACAAATGGGAGTTCACCTGTCACATGTGCAGTGTAGACTTAAAATCAACATTCACGAAATCCAATAGAAAATAAATGTTCTTAATAGTCATCTACAACATAATTCTAAATCAAAGTTCACCAAACATGATTGATTGTGGGTGAAAAATGCGAGTTTGTGTGACAAAGCTGCAATGTAGCTTTAAAATAAGGTTTTGTGAAACTTGACATTTTTATCAATGAAAATTCAACATTCAGGAAAACAAATAGAAAATAAAGTTCATAATAGTCATCTACAACATAATACAAAATAAAAATTCTCTAATATGGTAGATTGTGGGTGAAAAATGGCAGTTCACGTCACAAAGGTGCAATGTAGCCTTAAAATCAAGTTTTGGTCTAATTCGACACTAAATAGTTAGAAATTCAACTTTCACGAAAATCGATAGAAAATAAAGGTTTAGTAGTCATCAACAATAAAATCCTAAATCAAAGTTCTCCAAACATGGTTGATTAAGGGTGAAAAAAATGAGTTCATATGACAAATTTGTAACATAGCCTTAAAATTAGGCTTTCGTGAAACACAACATTAAATCAATGGAAATTCAATATTCATGAAAACCAATAAAAATAAAAGTTTCTTAATAGTCATTTACAACACAATCTTTAATCAAATTTCTCCAAACAAGGTTGATTGTGTGTGAAAAAAGGGAGTTCACGAAAATCGATAGAAAATAAAGGTTCTTAATACTCTTCTAGAGCACAATCGTAAATCAATTTTCTCCAAACATGGTGGATTGTGGGTGAAAAATAGGAGTTCATGTGACACAACTGCAATGTAGCCTTAAAATCAAGTTTTCGTTGAACTTGACATTAAATCAAGGGAAATTCAACATTCACAAAACTCATAGAAAATCAAGGTTCTTAATAGTCATCTACAATACAATCCTAAATCAAATTTCTCCAAAAATGGTTTATTGTGAGTGAAAAATGGGAATTCACAGGACAAAGCTGCAACGTAGCATTAAAATAAGGTTTTTTTTGAATTTGACATTAAATAGATGGAAATTCAACACTCACAAAAATCGATAGAGTATAAAGGTTTTGAATAGTTATCTACAACTCAATCCTAAATTAAAGTTCTCCAAACATGGTTGATTGTGGGTGAAAATGGAATTTCGCATGACACAGCTCGTACGTACCCTTAAAATCAAGTTTTCATTGAACTCGACATTAAATCAATGGAAATTCAACATTCACGAAAACCGAAAGAATATATAAAAAATCTTAATAGTCATCTACAACACAATCCTAAATAAAAATTCTCTACACATGATTGATTGTGGGTGAAAAATGGGATTTTACGTGACATGGCAGGAATGTATTGTTAAAATCAAGTTTTTGTTTAACTTGACATTAAATCGTTTGAAATTCAACATTCATCAAAACCGATAGAAAATAAAGGATCTTAATTGTCATCTACAACTTAATACTAAATAAAATTTCACCAAATATGGTCAATTGTGGGTGAAATTGGAGTTCACATGACATAGTTGGACTGTAGGCTTAAAATCAGGTTTTCGTTGAACTCGACATTAAATCATTGTAAATTCAATATTCATGAAAACCGATAGAAAATAAAGGTTTTTAATAGTCATCTACAACACAATCCTAAATCAAAGTTCTCCAAACATGGTTGATTGTGGATGAAAAATGGGAGTTCACATGACACAACTAAATTGTAGCATTAAAATCAGGTTTTCATCGAACTCGACGTTAAATCGATTGAAATTCAACATTCACGAGAACTAATAGAAAATAAAGTTTCTTATTGGCTATCTACAACAAAATCCTAAATCAAATTTATCCAAATATGGTTTATTGTGGGTGAAAAATGGGAGTTCGTGTGACAAGTCTGCAATGTAGAATTAAAATTAATTTTCATGAAATTCGACATTAAATCGATGGAAATTGAACATTCGCGAAAATCGATAGAAAATAAATTTTCTTAACAGTCATCTACAACACAATACTAAATAAAATTTCTCCAAACATGGCTGATTGTGGGTGAAAAATGGGAGTTCGCGTGACGCATCTGCAATATAGCTTTAAAATAAGGTTTTCATCAAATTCGACATTAAAACGATGGAAATTGAACATTCATGAAAACCCCTAGAAAATAAAGGTTCTTAATAGTCATCTACAACACAATCTTTAATAAAAATTTCCAAACATGCTTGATTGTGGGTTAAAATGGTAGTTTGCATAACATAGTTGCACCGTAGCCTTCAAATCAGGTTTTCACAAAACTCGACATTCAATCGATGGAAATTCAACATTCTCGAAAATCGATAGATAATAAATATTCTTAATAGTCATCTACAACACAATCCTTAATCAAAGTTCACCAAATATGGTTGATTGTTGATTGAAATTGAATATTTACGAAAATTGATAGAAAATAAAGGTTCTTAATAGTCATCTACAACACAATACTAAATCAAATTATTCCAAACATGGTTGATGGTGGAAGAAAAATGCGAGTTTGCATGACAAAACTGTAATGTAGACGTAAAATCAGGTTTTCGTTGAACTCGACATTAAATTGATGGAAATTCAACATTCACAAAAATCGATAGAAAATAAAGGTTCTTAATAGTCAACTACAACACAATACTAAATCAGAGTTCTCAAACATGGTCGATTGTGGGTGACAAATGGGAGTACGCATGTCACAACTACAGTGTAGACTTAAGATCAGGTTTTCATTGAACTCAACATTAAATCGATAGAAAATAAAGGTTCTTAATAGTCATCTACAACACAATACTAAATCAGATCTCTCAAACATAGTTGATTTTGTGTGACAAATGGGATTTCGCATGTCACAACTGCAGTGTAGACTTAAATCAGGTTTTCATCGAACCCGACATTAAATCGATTAAAATTCAACATTCACTAAAATCGATAGAAAATAAAGGTTCTTAATAGTCATTGACAACACAATCTTAAATCAAAGTTATCCAATCATGGTTGATTGTGGGTGAAAATGGGAGTTCGCATGACACATTCTTTAACGTAGCCTTAAAATCAAATTTTCTTCGAGCTCAACATTAAATCAATGCAAATTCGACATTCACGAAAATTAATGAAAAATAAAGGTTCTTAATAGTCATCTACAAAACAATATTAAATGAAATTTCTCCGAACATGTTTGATTGTGGATGAAAAATGGGAGTTCATGTTACACAACTGCAATGTACCCTTAAAATAAGGTTTTCATCGAACTCGATGTTAAATCGATTGAAATTCAACCTTCATAAAAACTAATAGAAAATAAAGTTTCTTAATTGTTATCTACAACATAATCCCAAATCAAATATATCCAAATATGCTTTATTGTGGGTGAAAAATGGGTGTTCGCATGACACAGCTGCAATGTAGCCTTAAAAACCTTTTTTCGACGAACTCGGCATTAAATCTATGAAAATTCAGCATGCAGAAAAATTGGTAGAAAATAAAACTTCTTAATAGTCATCTACAAAACAATCCTAAATAAAAGAACTCCGGACATGGTTAATTGTGGGTGAAAAATGGGAGTTCGCATCACAAAGATGCAATGTAGCCTTAAAATAGGGTTTCGTCAAAGTCAACATTTAATCGATGGAAATTCAACATTCACGAAAACAAATAGAAAATAAAGGTTATTAATAGTCATTTACAACATACTCGTAAATCAAAATTCTCAAAAGATGGTTGATTATGCGTGAAAACTGAGAGTTCGCGTGACACGTCTGCAATGTAGAATTAAAATTAGTTTTCGTCAAACTCGACATTAAATCGATGGAAATTGAACATTCGCGAAAACCGATAGAAAATAAATGTTCTTAATAGTCATCTACAACAATATACTAAATCAAAGTTCTCTAAACATGGTTGATTGTGGGTGAAAAATGGGAGTTCGTGTGACAAATCTGCAACATAGCTTTAAAATCAAGTTTTCGTGAAATTCGACACTAAATCAATGGAATTCAACATTGACGAAAACCGCTAGAAAATAAAGGTTCTTAAAAGTCATCTACAACACAATCCTTAATAAAAAATTCCAAAAATGGTTGATTGGGGGCTAAAAATGGGAGTTTGTGTAATATAGCTACAACGTAGCCTTAAAATTAGGTTTTCGTTGAACTCGACATTTAATCGATGGAAATTCAACATTCACAAAAAGAAATAGAAAATAAAGGTTTTAAATAGTCATCTACAACATAATCCTAAATTAAAAAAAAATGAACATGATTGATTATGGGTGAAAAATGGGAGTTCATGTCACAAATCTGAAATGTAGCCTTAAAATTAGGTTTTCATCGAACTCGTCATTAAATCGATGGAAATTGAAAATTCACGAAAACCAATAGAAAATAAATCTTCTTAATAGTCATAAATCAAAGTTCTTGAAAAATGTTTCATTATGGGTGAAAAAAGGGAGTACTTGTGACACATCTGCAAAGTAGCCTTAAAATCAGATTTTCGCCGAACTCGACCTTAAATTGATAGAAATTCACAATTCATGAAAATTGATAGAAAATAAAGATTCTTAATAGTCATCTACAACATAATCCTTAATCAAATTACTCCAAACATGGTTTATTATGTGTGAAAATGGGAGTTCAAGTGACACGTCTGCAATGTAGAATTAAAATTAGTTTTTCATTGAGCTTGACATTAAATCAAGGGAAATTAAACATTCATAAAAATTGATAGAAAATCAACGTTCTTAATAGTCATCTACAACACAATCCTAAATCAAATTTTTCCAAAAATGGTTGATTGTGAGTGAAAAATGGGAGTTCGCGGGACAAAGCTGCAATGTAGCCTTAAAATAAGGTTTTTGTCGAATTTGACATTAATTCGACGAAAATTCAACATTCACGAAAACTGATAGAACATAAAGGTTTTTAATAGTTATCTACAACTCAATCCTAAATCAAAGTTCTCCAAACATGGTAGATTGTGGGTGAAAATGGGAGTTCGCATGACAACTCGAACATAGCCTTACAATCAATTTTTTGTTGAACTCGACACTAAATCAATGGAAATTCAACATTCACGAAAACTGAAAGAATATATAAAAAATATTAATAATCATCTACAAGACAATCCTAAATAAAAATTTCTCTAAACATGGTTGATTGTGGGTGAAAAATGGGAGTTTATGTGACATAACATGAACGTAGTCTTAAAATCATCTTAATAGTTATCTACAACTTAATCCTAAATAAAATTTCACCAAACATGGTTGATTGTGGGTGAAATGGGAGTTCACGTGACATAGTTGGACCATAGCCTTAAAATCAGGTTTTCGTTGAACTCAACATTAAATCAATGGAAATTAAACATTCACGAAAGCTGATAGAAAATAAAGGATCTTAATAGTCATTTACAACTTAATCCTAAATAAAAGATCACCCAAAATGGTTGATTGTGGGTAATATAGAAATTTCACGTGACACAATTGGACCATAGCCTTAAAATAAAGTTTTCGTCGAGCTCGACATTAAATCGAAGGAAATTAAACATTCACAAAAGCTGATAGAAAATAAAGGTTATTAATACTCATCTACAACACAATCCTCAATCAATGTTCTCCAAACATGGTTGATTTGGGTTAAAAATAGAAGTTCACATGACAAAGCTACATTGTAGCTTTAAAAATAAAAAAAAGTTTCGTCGAACTCCACATTTAATCGATGGAAATTCAACATTTGTGAAAACAAATTGAAAATAAAGGTTCTTAATAGTGATATACAACATAATCCTAAATCAAAATTCTTTTAACATGGCTGAGTATGCGTGAAAACTAGGAGTTCGTGTGACAAGTCTGCAATGTAGAATTAAAATTAGGTTTTCATCAAACTTGACATTAAATCGATGGCAATTGAACATTCGCGAAAACCGATAGAAAATAAATGATTTTAATAGTCATAGATACAACACAATACTAAATCAAAAATCTCCAAACATGGTTGATTGTAAATGAAAAATAGGAGTTCGCGTGACACAGATGCAAAGTAGCCTTAAAATCAGATTTTAGTCAAACATGACATTAAATCAATGGAACTTCAACATTGACAAAAACCGTAACAAAATAATTGTTCTTAATAGTCATCTAGAGTACAATACTAAATCAAAGTTCTCCAAACATTGTTGAATGGGGGGTTGAAAATTGGAGTTCACATGACGCAGCTGCAACGTAGCCTTAAAATCAGCTTTTCATGGAACTGGACATTAAATAGATGGAAATTGAACGTTAATGAAAACTAAAAGTAAATAAAGGTTCTTTATAGTCATCTAAAAAACAATCCTAAATCAAAGTTCTCCATATATGGTTGATTGTCGCTAATAAATGGGAGTTCACGTGACAAAACTGCAATGTAGCCTTGAAATCAGGTTTTCATCAAACTCGACATTAAATTGAAAGAAATTTAACATTCACAAAAAGCGATAGAAAATTAAGGTTATTATTAGTCATCTACAAAATAATCCTAAATCAAATTTCTCAAAACCTGGTTGATTGTGGGTGAAAAATGGGAGTTCACGTCACAAAGATGCAATGTAGCCTTAAAATAGGGTTTCATGAAACTTGAAATTTAATCGATGGAAATTAAAAATTTATGAAACCAAATAGAGAATAAAGGTTCTTAATAGTCATTTACACAATAATTCTAAATAAAAATTCTCCAAAAGTGGTTGATTATGTGTGAAAAATGAGAGTTCGTATGACACGTCCGTAACGTAGAATTAAAATTAGGTATTCATCAAACTCGACATTAAATGCATGGAAATTGAACATTCACGAAAATCGATAGAAAATAAATTTTCTTAATAGTCATAAATAAAATTTCTCCAAATATTGTTGATTATTGGTTAACAAGGAAGTTCGCATGACACATCTGCAACATAGCCTTAAAAATAGGTTTTTGCCGAAGTCAACATTAAATCGATGGAAATTCGCCATTCACAAAAATAAATAGAAAACAAAGATTCTTAATAGTCATCTACAACACAATCCTAAATCTAGTTTCTCCAAACATGGATGTTTGTGGGTGAAATAATCAAGTTCGCGTCACACAACTACAATGTAGCCTTAAAATAGGGATTTCATCGAACTTGACATTAAATCGATGGAAATTCCACTTTCAGATTAACCGATTGAAAATAAAGATTCTTAATAGTTATCTAAACACAATCTGAAATCAAAGTTCTACGAACATGGTTGTTCGTGTGTGAAAATTTCAAGTTCGTCTGACACAACTGCAATGTAGCCTTAAAATAGGGTTTTCGTCGAAGTTGACATTCAATTGATGGAAATTCAATATTAGTGAAAGCTAATAGAAAATAAAGGTTTTTAATAGTCATCTACAACATTTAAATGAAAGTTTTCAAAATATGGTTTATTGTGAGTGAAAAATGGTTTTTTTCTTGACAAAGATGCAATGTAGCTTTAAAATTAGGTTTCATCGAACTCGACATTTAATCGACCGAAATTCAACATTCAAAATGACATATGAAATAAAGGTTCTTTGATAGTCATCTACAACAAAATACTAAATCAAAGTTCTCCAAGCATGGTTGATTGTGGGTGAAAAATGGGAGTTCGAATGACACATCTGCAACATAGCTTTAAAATCAAGTTTTCGGGAAATTCAACATTCACGAAAACCGCTAGAAAATAAATGTTCCTAATAGTCATCTACAACACAATCCTTCATAAAATTTCCCAAACATGGTTGATTATGGGTTAAAAATGGGATTTCGTGTAACATAGCTGTAACGTAGCCTTAAAATCAGGTTTTTGCTAAACTTGACATTAAATCGATGGAAATTCAACATTCTCGAAAACCGATAGAAAATAAAGATTTTTAATAGTCATCTACAACACAATCATTAATTAAAGTTCTCCAAAAATGGTTGATTGTAGAATAAAAATTAGAGTTCATGTGACAAAGCTGCAACGTAGCCTTAAAATGTGGTTTTCATTGAACTCAACTTTAAATCATTTGATATTCAACATTCACGAAAACAAATGGAAAATATAAGTTTTTAATAGTTATCTGCAACTTAATACTGTCTAAAAGTACTGCCACCATGGTTTATGGTGGGTTAAAAAGAGGGGTTCACTTGACACAGCTGCAATGTAGCCTTAAAATTAGGTTTTCTTTCAACTCGACATGAAATCGATCAATAATCAATGTTCACAAAAAGAAATAGAAAATAAAGGTTCTTAATAGTCATGTATAACATAATCTTAAATTAAAGTTCTCCAAACATGGTTGATTATGCATGAAAAATGGGAGTTTGCATGACGCGTTTGCAACGTAGCCTTAAAATTAGGTTTTCATCGAAGTCAACGTTAAATCAATGGAAATTAAATATTTACAAAAAATGATAGAAAATAAAGGTTCTTAATAGTCATCTACAACACAATACTAGATCAAATTATTCCAAACATGGTTGATATTGCAAGAAAAATGTGAGTTCGCATGAGACAGCTGCAATGTAGACTTAAAATCAGGTTTTCATCGAACTTGACATTAAATCATTGGAAGTTTGACATTCACTAAAACTGGTAGAAATTAAAGGTTCTTAATATTCATCTACAACACAATTTTCATTTAAATTTCTCCAAACATTGTTCATTGTGGTTGAAAAATGGGAGTTCACGTGACAATGCTGCAAGATAGCTTTAAAATCAGATTTTCGTCGAATTTGACATTTATTCGATTGAAATGCAACATTGACGATTTTTTTATGAAAATAAAGGTTCTTAATAGTCATCTACAACATAATCCTAAATCAAATTTCTCCATACATGGTTGATTATGGTTGAAAAAAGGGAGTTCGTGTGACACATCTACAACGTAGCCATAAATTTAGGTTTTTCTCAAACTCGATATTAAATCATTGGAAATTCAACATTCACAAAAAACTAATAGAATATAAAGTTTCTTAATAGTCATCTACAATAAAATACTAATTGAATGTTCTCCAAACATTGTTTATTGTGGGTGAAAAATAGGAGTTTGCATAACACAGCTGCAACGTAACCTTAAAACAAGGTTTTCGTTGAACTCAACATTAATTCAATGGAAATTTGAATATTCATGAAAAACCGATATAAAATAAAGTTTCTTAATAGTCATCAGCAACACAAACCTTAATCAAAGTTCTCCAAAAACGGTTGATTATTGGGAAAAAATAGTAGTTCATATGAAACTGATCTGATTAGGATCTAGACTAAATTGCAGATTGAATACTTAACTTTTACAATGATTATTCCAAGTTAATAACATCAAAATTAACTTATGGAAATAATTAAAATGACAAGGTGATAACAACAGAATGAGAGAAAAGAATGGAGAAAGAGATGCAAACAGCGTTTGATTACGGAGTTCGCCACAAACGTGACTACGTCTCTGGGTCCACTCCAATAGAGAGACCGATCCGATTAATCTCCAAATCAATTACAAAATTGCACCAAGACCATTTCTTCTAGCACTTCGGCAACATAACAATACTCCAATGTACAAAAATGGCTTGAAAAATCTCCAGCACCTCTCTTCGTATCACCTGTTTCAATACTTCATCACCTGAAAAAAAAACTTAATCTCCACTCTCACCTCACATCCCTTTTTATACATGGAATTTGCCTAATTAGGCCTAACCATCAAAATAAATGCTTAAACCCCCTTAACAATTCGTGCAACAACTATTTTGTCTTGTACAATCTTTTTGTTGAGAGTTTTAAGTGGGTTTTTGTTGGGTTATGGCTTAAAATGCCTTTTGGTTAAGGCTCGGCCAACAAAACATTAACAAAACTAAACGAACTCCCATCATATCTTAGGAGCCGTTGGTGGTCTATCGGTGAGTATTGATTTTACTCGTTGTGAGGTCGGGGGTTCCAACCTCTGACGGCCGTTTTAAAACTAATACCAAACATTTAAACAATAAAACAAACCGCTGTCCAAGTATAGTGAAAACACCGACTGCGGGTGCAACGGCTAATGGCCCGACTCATCGAGCGGAGATTGCCGGTTCAAACCCATCCAAAAATTTTACCAGTCTGTTTAACAAACCCATCCGCTGATAAGAGGACACGTGTCATCCTTTAATTCGCCGAACAATCCGACATGTATGCCGACCAGGTGCTGACTGTGTTGCCGACAATGCCGCCACGTGTCCGATGACGTGTCGTACGGATGCCACGTGTCGCACTCTCATTGGTCTGTACAATCTGGCTCATCTGCCACTTGTTTCATCCGAATTCATCCACTTGGCTTCCATACTATATGGACTGACACGTCAACATGATGGCGTCATCATCTGTACCTTCAAGTCAACCGAACTTTGACTACCAATATATTGAGCATACGGTGTCGGATTTCGACAAAACGAACGCCATCAGAATCATCTCGACGAGCTCTTCCCGATGACGCCAACTTCGAAAACTTTTGACAACATCATTTTTTTCCGCCTTCTGGACGCCCTCTTATCCCAGTTTGACCGAAGGTTTGACTGGCCATAACTTGTGCAAACGGACTCTTTTTCGCTCCGTTCGAGTTGCGTTGGAATCAGGACATCGAGCTCTTTCTGATGATGGTGATTTTGGAGAGAAATGAGACACTTCAATTTTCAATAAAAATATCCACTGGATCAGGCCTCCCCACTAAAGTCCTTTTGGACCTCCAAAAGTGGCATTTACTCTGACATTAAGTGAGGACTTGGCCTCCCCACTTGTCATGTATCCTCTGTACATTTAAATACCTGGCTCACAAGCACAATGAAGACTGCAACAACATTGTTGATCATAAACATTATTCTATCACTTCCATAAGCTTCTACATCAACTGTCGTAGCCACTAACCAACAAAAATTGACTAGCATCAAGCTGAACAATAATGCAGAAATGAAAGAGAATAAATCAACAACAATTCGATCCTTCACAACAGGAACATTTTTACCCAAGGAACCATCAATGCTTTCAATCATCATTTTCTCATGCTGTACTGCAAGTGCATCCTGCAACATCTGACCTTGGTTAGCTACTCCAAGTTCAAGTTTAGAACCACCCGTACTGACAGACATAAGATTTAACTCTTTACTTGCATTAATTACCCTCTTTAACTGTCCTATGTTTGCAAAAGAACGATCAATCTTAATCTTGTGAGAATGTACAATATACTGAATGCCATCTTTAAACAAATGATAATGATTCTTTTCCCTGTAGAAAATAGCTTTCCTATCATATAAATAAGAGCTACCAAGCACTATCCCACAGATATCCAGTGGAACGACATCAAACTGTACTTCATCCACAAACTTACTAGTGATTTTGAATCTTAAGGTGCATTGTCTTGTTACTTGCAACTTATCATTTTCACAAATCCAGCCTAGTGGATAAGGTTTCTTATGCTGTGTAGTTTTTAATCCCAAGTTTCTTACAACACTTTCTGAAATCAAATTAACCTAAGATCCACTATCTATGAGTGCATCAATTTTAGTGTTCTTAGCAACAACCCTTAAATGAAATAGCTCATTCCTTTTCTTATCTCTAGAGAAATCATTAACTTTAGAAGTAGAAGCACAACTATCAAAGGAAACACTGAAAGTAGGGGCTTTACCTTTCATACCCATAGCTGTTATCTTAGTTTCATCATCTGAATCTGAACCAAGATCCAAAACAACATTTGTGGATTTCTCCTTACCCTTCTGTTTCTGATTCTGTCTTTGAGCCCACTTAGGCTTCAATTCGGGATGCAACTTCCAACAATGATCTTCATCATGACCCTTCTTGTCACAATGAGAGCAAGAAAGCTTGTCATCCTTCTTAACTGTAGCTGTCTTCTTTCCTTTCCCTGTCTCTGCATTCTTAGAAGATTTCTTTACATCATTATCAAACTTATCAATAAAAGATCCTTTACCCCTTGACTCTAACTGGGTAGCTTGGACACAAACTTCATCCAAGTTGTTAGGATTCAAAACCAAAATAGAATGCCTAAGGTAGGAATGCAGACCTCCTATGTACTTCAACAAAGTGTCCTGGGTGTACAAAGGAACATTCAAAGCAATAGCCCTTTTTCTAAATTCATGGGTGTACTCCTGGACAGATTGACCCTTCCCTTGCCTAAACATTTGCCAGTCCATCATTTACTGTTGCATATGGCCTAAGGGATAGAATTGCTTTTTAAGAGCATTAATAAATTCTGCCCAAGTTAAACTGACTCTACCATGTTGTGAAATTTCTGCCTTAGTCTTACTCTCCCACCAGGTTAAAGCTATACCTCCTAACCGAAGAGTAGCTAATTGGATTCTATCAACATCATCTAATAGGTTGTGGACTCTACAGTAGACTTCTACTTGCTGAATCCAATCATCCAATTTTTCAGCATTAAGTTCACCACAATACTTAGGTAAATCAAATTTTACATCCAACTTAATTTTAGGCTTATTCCCACTCTTAAAAGGATTAAAATAAGTAGAATAAGGAGAAGATGGAGAAGAAGGAGAAGGAGAAGAGGGAGGAGAAGAAGAAAAGGGGTGATCTGGTTGCTTGCCACCATCTCCATTTTGTTTCCCTTTCTTGTCATCACGAACATCTTTCTTCGACGAACTTCCTTCACGTTGCTTCCGTTCTTGTCTTTCTTGGAAAAGAATGTCCACCTTAGCCTTCATCTCGAGGAATGCTCTTCGGAATTCCTGCTCACTGATTTCTTCAGGAACCTCCATTCTAGACACAAACATTTTCAGAAAACTTCTTCGCTTCCCGATCTCAGGATCAAATTCTTCAAGCTCGCCTTCACCCTTCTGAATCCTGGATCTCGTTAGCATTCAAGAAAACAACTGCAATA
>VCHN02002015.1:10000-18944 GCA_007115665.2 Sequoiadendron giganteum
GTCTCGACCAGCATTAGAAAAATTCCCCTCGGAGCAAGGCCTTGGGCACAAATCATCCAACGAAAAATGTAGCTCAACGGACATGGAACGCCTACGCGGGCCGAAGCATGTCGACGCGGAGCCTCGCAAGGGACGTTTACACGTGCCCAGAACGGGGTCTCTTTGTCGCCCATGCCCCACCACCTACGTGAACAGGCTTTTGCCTCGAAGAGGGGGCCGCCACATTCTCGGGGACGAAGTTCGATTGCAACGATGCAACGTGCCAAAGATGAACAATGGCACAAATGCTAGTAACGTGCACTTTGGGATCGACGCATCATTCGAAGACAACCGCCAAACATCGAAAGTGTCGCACTGCTTTACGACAGAGACGTGCATGGCGAATGCCAACCGAATACAAAGGCGAGAGCCTCCGACTGCACCCCCTAGAGAGCACAATGGAGGAGCTCATTCCAAACTGTTGTTTCGTAAATACCATCAAGGAACCGGCACAAGCGCACACAGTCGTCCTCAGGAGAGGATAATTCGAGTGATGGGTCAAACCCAAAAGCTCCGAAGATTGCCTCCAGGAACAATCGAGAATGAGACCGATTACATGTTGTCAAGTCTGTTACTGGGTGGACATGACTTGCAAGTAGGAAATCGAGCAACCGTCTCCATGGCCCGAGGCCAAAGCTACGACCGACTCGAATGACCCCAACAATCATCATGCCACTCTTCGCAGAGAATATCGCACCGCTTTTGAACTTTTGACACCGTTCCGAGACTACGAAGTGTCCCACGGATAGGAGTGCAGCACTCGGAGGCACCCAAAAGCTGAGAAGAAAACACTCCCGACAATCCCCCTTACACCCCGACATGGACGAGTTTAGGGCGACTACCAGTGCCGACCCTTTTCCCGCGAGGCGTCCAATGTCGAGACGGTTCGGGAAATGCAAAAGAGCCCCTGCATACCAATCGGGTGTCCTTGGGGGCAGTGGGGGTTTTTTAAGTGAAACCGAGTGGGTGTTTGGGGTTTCGGGGTAAAACCATAAGGGTGGAGCCGAGCATTATGGAATTGGTAGGGGTAAAACCGGGAGCAGGAGAAATTGTGGTGGGGAGCAAACTCGAGCGCACCCTCACAAGCAACCCGAGAGTTAGACAGAGGCTCCTGAGGAATCTCTTTACTGGGGCCGAATTTGGACGAGTCTGGATCGGCTACCAGTGCCGATCACTTCCCGAGATGCGTCCAAAACATACCCCAGTTCCGAGACGGCAGAAGAGCCCACGCATAACAGTCGAGTGTCCTAGGCGGGAGTCGGGTGGGGATAAAGAAAATCCCAAAAGCTAGACAAAAGCTCCCTTACTGGACCCCGACTTGGACGACTTTGGAAAGGCTACCAGTGCCGATCCGTTTTACGTAATGCATCCAATGCCGAGGCCGTTCCGAAACGCCCTGAATAGCGATTGAGAGCTTGTTGTGGGGAGCAAGATGGATTGCACCCTCCCAAGCAACCCGAGAGTTAGACAGAGGCTCCCGAGGAATCTCTTTACTGGGGTCGGATTTGGACGAGTCCGGATCAGCTACCAGTGCCGATCACTTCCCGAGATGCGTCCAAAACATACCCCCGTTCCGAGACGGCAAGAGAGCCCACGCATAACAGTCGAGTGTCCCAGGCGGTCTTGGGTGTATACAGAAACGACCCAAGAGCTACACAGAAGCTCCCTCCCCCCTTACTAGACCCCGACATGGATGACTTTGGAAAGGCTACCAGTGCCGATCCGTTTTACGCAATGCATCCAATGCCGAGAGAGACCTTGCATAGCAACTGGGAGAATTTGTGGTGGGGAGCAAAACGGAGCGCGCACCCTCCCAAGCAGCAGCCCGAGAGTTAGACGTAGGCTCCCAAGGAAATCTCTTTACTGGGGCCGGATTTGGACGAGTCTGGATCGACTACCAGTGTCGATCACTTCCCGAGATGCGTCCAAAACATACCCCCGTTCCGAGACGGCAAGAGAGCCCACTACTAACAGTCGAGTGACCCAGGCGGAGTAGGGTGTAAACAAAACCAACCCAAAAGCTACACAAAGGCTTCCCCCTTACTAGACCCCGACATGGACGACTTTGGAAAGGCTACCAGTGCCGATCCGTTTTACGCAATGCATCCAATGCCGAGACGACGCCGAGAGAGACCTTGCATAGCAATTGGGAGAAGTTGTGTTGGGGAGAAAAACGGAGCGCACCCTCCCAAGCAAATCCGAGAGTTAGACAGAGGCTCCCAAAGAAATCTCTTTACTGAGGCCGGATTTGGACGAAACTGTGGATCGGCTACCAGTGCCGATCACTTCCCGAGATGCGTCCAAAACATACCCCCGTTCCGAGACGGCCACAGAGAGCCCACGCATAACAGTCGAGTGTGTCCCAGGCGGGGGTCCTCGGTGTATACAAAAACAACCCAAGCGCTGCACAAAGGCTCCCTCCCCCCTTACTAGACCCCGACATGGACGATTTTGGAAAGGCTACCAGTGCCGATCCATTCTACGCAATGCATCCAATGCCGAGACCTTTCCAAGACGCCGAGAGAGACGTTGCATAGCAACTGGGAGAATTTGTGGTGGGGAGCAAAACGGAGCGCGCACCCTACCAAGCAGCAGCCCGAGAGTTAGACGTAGGCTCCCAAGGAAATCTCTTTACTGGGGCCGGATTTGGACGAGTCTGGATCGACTACCAGTGCCGATCACTTCCCTGGATGCGTCCAAAACATACCCCCGTTCCGAGACGGCAAGAGAGCCCACGCATAACAGTCGAGTGACCCAGGCGGAGTCGGGTGTAAACAAAACCAACCCAAAAGCTACACAAAGGCTCCCCCCTTACTAGACCCCGACATGGACGACTTTGGAAGGGCTACCAGTGCCGATCCGTTTTACGCAATGCATCCAATGCAGAGACCGTTCCGAGACGACACCAAGAGAGACCTTGCATAGCAATTGGGAGAGAAGTTGTGTTGGGGAGAAAAACGGAGCGCACCCTCCCTAGCAATCCAAGAGTTAGACAGAGGCTCCCAAAGAAATCTCTTTACTGAGGCCGGACTTGGATGAAACTGGATCGGCTACCAGTGCCGATCACTTCCTGAGATGCGTCCAAACCATACCCCCGTTCAGGACAGCGAGAGGCCACGCAGCAGTCCAGAGTGTCACGGAAGGCAGGAGTCTGCAGTCATAATAAAACAGCAAAGAAGCTACACAAGGCTCCTTCCACTAGACTGACATGGGCAGCTTTGGGAAAGAGCTGAGTACCGATCCGTTTTTGCACAAAGCATCAAGTACTTATGAGCCGTTCCTAGGACACTTCAGAGAATGATGCAGCCAGCAATTGGGAGATTTGGCGGTGGGGACCTAAATGGAGCGCACCCTCCCAAGCAAACCGAGAGTTAGACAGGGGCTCCCAAGAAATCTCTTTACTGAGGCCGGATTTGGACGAGTCTGGATCGGCTACCAGTGCCGATCACTTCCCGGGATGCGTCCAAAACATGCCCCCGTTCCGAGACGGCAAAAGAGCCCACGCATAACAGACGAGTGACCCAGGCGGGGAGTCGGATGTAAACAAAAACAACCCAAAGGCTACACAGAGGCTCCCTCGCTTACTAGGCCCCGACATGGACGACCTTGGAAAGGCTACCAGTGCCGATCCGTTTTACGCAATGCATCCAATGCCGAGACCGTTCCGAGACGACGCCGAGAGAGACCTTGCATCGCAGTTGCGAGAATTTGTGTTGGGAAGCCAAAACAGGCACACCTCCAGAAGCAGCCCAAGAGAGTTGAACAGGGCTCCCAAGATATCTCTTTACTGAGGCCGGATTTGGACGAGTCTGGATCGGCTACCAGTGCCGATCACTTCCCGAGATGCGTCCAAAACATACCCCCTTTTTCGAGACGGCAAAAGAGCCCACGCATAACAGACGAGTGACCCAGGCGGAGTCGGATGTAAACAAAACAACCCAAAAGCTACACAAAGGCTCCCTCGCTTACCAGCACTTGGGACTGACCTTGGGCTACCAGTGCCGATCCGTTTTACACAATGCATTACAGAGACCGTTTCAGAGATTGACATAGAGGAGACCTTGCATGCCAGTTAGAATTTGTATTGGGAAGACAGGGCACTGCTATCCCATGTGAGGATGGGCAGAGGCTCCCAGATATCCCTAACCACAGGGGGCGGATTTGGACGAATCAGCTGCAATTACTCGATCTTCCAGAGATGCGTCAAAACATACTATTTCCAGAGACAGCAAAGGCCACATAACAGTCCAGGTATTTAGGTGAGTCGGATGTAAACAAAACAACCCAAAGCTACCAAGGCTCCCTCATTACTGAGCCCCCGACATGGAATGGCCGTGAAGGCTACCATTGCCGATCCGTTTTACGCAATGCATCCAATGCAGAGACCGTTCCAAGACGACGCAGAGAGAGACCTTGCATAGCAATTGGGAGAATTTGTGTTGGAAAGCAAAACGGAGCGCACCCTCCCAAGCAGCCCGAGAGTTAGACAGAGGCTCCCCAAGATATCTCTTTACTGGGGGCGGATTTGGACGAATCTGGATCGGCTACCAGTGCCGATCACTTCCCGAGATGCGTCCAAAACCAAAACCCGTTCCGAGACAGCAAGACAGCCCACGCATAACAGTCGAGCATCCCAGGCGGGAGTCGGGTGTAAACAAAAACAACCCAAAAGCTACACAGAGGCTCCCTTACTAGACCTCGACATGGACGGCTTTGGAAAGGCTACCAGTGCCGATCCGTTTTACGCCAAGCATCCAATGCCGAGGCCGTTCTGAGACGCCGAGAGAGACCATGCATAGCAATTGGGAGAATTTGCGGTGGGGAGCAAAATGGAGCACACCCTCCCAAGCAGGCCCGAGAGTTAGACAGAGGCTCATAAGAAATCTCTTCACTGGGGTCACGGATTTGGACAGGTCTGGATCGGCTACCAGTGCCGATCACTTCCTGAGATTCATCCAAAACATGGCCCCGTTTCGAGACGGCAAGAGAGCCCGCGCATAACAGTCGAGTGTCCTAGGCGGAGTCAGTGGTTGGTATAGAACAAACCGAGTAAACAGGAAATCGGATTCATGCGTAGTACCCGACGAAATCCCTTACTTGGGCTCGACATGGACGAGTTTGGAGCGGCTACCAGTGCCGCTCGAGTTGCGTCCGATGCCGAGTCCGTTCTAGGATAGCGACGAAGCCACCGCATAGCAAATCCGGTGTCCTGGTGCGCTCCGTTTTTAAGGGAGCAGCTTGCGGACTGTTCCTAAGTCCGATACGGGACATCCAACTCCGAAAATGGGTCAAAACCGAGATGACAAGAAATCGGATCCATACGCGGAGTACCCGACGAAATCCCTTACTTGGCCACGACATGGACGAGTTTGGAGCGGCTACCAGTGCCGCCCGTGTTCCCGAGGTGCGTCCGATGGCCAGACCGTTCTAGGACGGCGTGACCACAAATACTCCAATCCCGAAGTCCTAGTGCACTCCTAGCACTAGGGGCAGCTTGGGACATCAATTCAGTATGCAGGGGAAACCCGGATTCCCTAACCGATGCCAGGCAATCCCTTACTTGGCCACGACATGGACGAGTTTGGAACGGCTACCAGTGCCGCCCGTGTTCCCGAGGTGCGTCCGATGACGAGACCGTTCTAAGACGGCGACGATTTCAACGCATAGCAACCCGGTGTCCTGCATGCATTCTATCGGGGCGACATGCGTGCCCCCTCAAGCGTGACCGTGATCCTGCACGATTAAAACGGGGATGGATTCGGCGGTCGGTTTTAATCGTGCAGCATTACGGTCACGCTTGAGGGGCCACGCAAGGGGGGGCACTAGAATGCCACATACCCCCATATAAGCTATTTGTCCGAATCCCAGGCATCGGTAGGATGACGCCGAGAGAGAACCAAGCCCCCCGATTTCCGACTTTTCACCCAAGCCGTGGGCATTCGAAATTTGGTCGTCCAAGTCAACCCAAATGCTAGACGGGGGCTCCCGAGTCATCCTTTACTAGGTCTCAGCAGAGTTGGGAGCGGCTACCAGTGCCGATCCCTATTCCGAGCCTGCATCCGATACCGAGACCGTTCAGAGAAGGCGAGAGAGAGCCCCCGCATAGCAATCTGGTGTCATGGGCGGGACCTGCAATGCCTCCTAAGCCTGACTCGTGTTGGTGCACGATGGATAAACCGAGAGACAAATCCATCCGTTCGTACACCAACACCATCGCGCTCGAGGGGCACGCAGGATGGGGAGCTTTCGACTGACTTCCCCCCCGTGGTGCACTCCTTTTTTGGGGAGCGACTTGCGGACTGTTCCTAAGTCCGTTCCGAGACATCCAACTCCGAGTAAGATGGCTGGCTCGTGAAGAGCAAATCGGCAATACTAGCCGTTCCTTTCGTGCGCCTCGGCCTTCAATGCGCAGGGGTGTATGGGATTCGAGTATCGGTCCCGGGCATTGCGCCCCAGGAACACCGGATGACCCTCGAATCCCATCCAACTCAACGCGTATGGCAACCTTGGCGTCGAATCCGAGTTGGTCCTCGAGCCCTTTCACTGCATGTGCGCCCAGAATATTCTGTGGTACACTACAGTCCATTCGAAACCCGACCTATTTACAGTGCCCTATTTCTGAAAGCGACTTAAAATTCCTTGTTAGGGGAGCGTCGGACTGTCTTAAAGTCCGTCCCGGGACGTACATCCACTCCGAGAATATTTCACGCAGGACATCGATTCTATGCGGTGTAACGGTGACGAACTCCCTTTACTTGGCCACGACATGATCGAATTTGAGCATACCAGTGCCGATCGTATTCTCTGAGGTGCGTCCGATGCCGGAGAACGTTCTAGGTGATGACGGAAACCGTTACATTCCAATGTCCTGCGCATCCATTCCAATTCCGAGAATGTCATCTCACGCAGGACATCGGATTCCCATGCGGAGTACGCAGCAGACGAAATCCCTTACTTGGTCACGACATGAACGAGTTTGGAGTGGCTACCAGTGCCGCTCGTGTTCCCGAGGTGCGTTTGATGTCGAGACCGTTCTAGAACTGCGACGTAGCGCCACCGCATAGCAATCCCTATGTCTTGCGCATCCATTCCGACCTGCGTCCCCCCTCAAGCGTGAACGTGATGTTGCACGATTAAACCCAACCGTCGAATCCATCCGTTCGAACAGCATCATGGTCACGCTTGAGGGGCCACGCAGGGGGGGGCACGGGAATGGTGCATGCCCCCCATATAAGCTATTTGTCCGAATCCCAGGTATCGGTAGGATGACGCCGAGAGAGGACCAAGCCCCCCGATATCTGACTTTTCACCCAAGCCGTGGGCATTCGAAATTTTGGTGCGCCTCGGCCTTCGATGCGCGGGGGATGTATGGGATTCGAGTGTCGGTCCCGGGCATTGCGCCCCAGGAACACCGGATGACACTCGAGTCAGATCCAACCCAACGCGTATGGCAACCTTGGCGTCGAATCCGAGTTGGCCCTCGAGCCCTTTCACTGCTTGTGCCTCCAGAATAATCTGGGTTGCACTACAGTCCATTCGAAACTCGACCTCGGCTCGGCTTGGTGCGCCCCATTTCCGGCGCGACTTGGTGCACTCCTTGTTAGGGGAGCGTCTTATGGACTGTTCCTAAGTCCGTTCCGGGACCCATCCAACTCCGAGAATGTCATCTCACGCAAGACATAGGATTCCTACGCGGAGTACCCAGACGAAATCTCTTACTTGGCCACGACATGGACGAGTTTGGAGCGGCTACCAGTGCCGCTCGTGTTCCCGAGTTGCGTCCGATGTCGAGACCGTTCTAGGACGGCGACGGAGCCACCGCGTAGCAAATCCAGCGTCCTACGCATCCATTCCAACTCCGAGAATGTCATCTCACGCAGGACATCGGATTCCTACGCGGAGTACCCAGACGAAATCCCTTACTTGGCCACGACATGGACGAGTTTGGAGCGGCTACCAGTGCCGCTCGCGCCCTCGAGGTGCGTCCGATGTCTAGACCGTTCGAGGACCATGACAAAGCCGGTCGCATAGCAATCCCGATTTCCTACGCATCATTTCTTCAAGCGTGACCGCAGATGTAATGACTAAAACCAGACCGCCGAATCTGTCTGGAACAGCATTTATGATCACGCTTGAGGGGGCACGCAGGGGGAGGCACGCGAATGACTCATGCCCCCCATATAAGCTATTTGTCCGAATCCCAGACATCGGTAGGATGACGCCGAGAGAAGACCAAGCCCCCCAATTTCTGCCTTCACACCCAAACCGGACCAGACGAGGGCTCCCGAGTCATCCCTTACTAGGTCCCAGCAGAGTTGGGAGCGGCTACCAGTGCCGTTCCCTATTCCGAGCTGTGCATCCGATACCGAGACCGTTCGGAGAAGGCGCGAGAGCGCCCCCGTATAGCAGGTCAGGTGTCCTGGACGGAGACCTACTGAACCCGAAACCCCTTGGTGCGACTATCGCTGCTTTGGTGCTCCCCGAGTTCCACTCGGCTCGCACCGAGTTAGGCGCACTCGGATTCCCCTTGTGAGGAGCGCTCTACCGATTCCTGCACCACTGGTGCTTGGGCAATCACCCCAATCCATGGCGTCCCGGTCGATTCGCATTCCACGAGTAACCCTCACAGGCGGACTCATTCGGTTCCCACAAATCCATCGGTTTGTCACTCCAAGTCGATCTGTTCTCATATCGGTTCCCAACTCGGTTGTTATGCGGACTGGGCCAAAAGAGCATCATTCCCCATATAAGCTATTTGTCAGATTTCTAGGCATCGGTAGGATGACGCTGGAAACGGCGAAACACCCCTGATTTCGACTTTTTCGCACCGACCAGCCGCACTCGAGTTCCCGACTCGATTTTTCCCACATCGAGCTGTTCGCATCGGCCCCTGGACCTCTGTCCA